>JBAPLH010001800.1:0-108296 GCA_037897445.1 Ceriops zippeliana | reverse complement strand
TAAAACACTAAATATATTTAAATCCATCAACCAAGGGAAACGTCAGTCATCATGGTTTGCATTTCTTATATAAGTGAACTGGTTTAATTCTTAAATCATGAGACATTTCTAATCACCTCATGTGAATTAGGCTACTCTTATTGTTACCAGGACTATGTTTTCATGCAATAACCTTGAAATTTAAAATTTTTGCCTCAACTTTAATGAGTATATTCTTTATGAAAAAAATGGCCCATGGACCATCTATATCATGAATTCTTTCAATTTAATAAACAATGGAGTCCTTGATCTTAAATTTCATTTCTTATTGATATTAATTTTTGAATTCAAAATGAGATTTTGCCTCCCATCATTTCTCATTGGCAAGGCTCCGATTTTGGCACCAAACACAGTTTTTGACACATTGATCATGAAACTAACACATGTGGCTAAACAACCTAGTATACTAATAGAATCAAACACGTATAAAGAGCATTAAAACAGTAAATCTATTTAAATCCATAAACCAAAAGATTCAGTCATCATGGTGTGCATTTCTTACATAAGTGAACTGGTTTAATTCCTAAATCATGAGACATTCTAATCAACTCATGTGATTTAGGCTCCTCTTATTATTACCAAGACTATGTTTCATGCATTAACCTTGAAATTAAATTTTGCCTCATCCTTAATGAGTATATTCTTTATGAAAAAAATGCCTATGGACCATCTATATCATGAATGCATTCAATTTAATAAACAATGGAGTCCTTGATCTTAAATTTCACTTCTTATTGATATTAATTTTTGAATTCAAAATTAGACATTGCCTCCCATCATTTGTCATTAGCAAGGCTCCTCTTTTGACCGCAAACACACTTTTTGACACATTGATCATGAAATTAACACATGTGGCTAAACAACCTAGTATATTAATAGAATCAAACAAGTATAAAGAGCATTAAAACACTAAAATCTATTGAAATCATCCAACAAAGGAGTCAGTCATCATGGTTTGCATTTCTTACATATGTGAACTGGTTTAATTCCTAAATCATGAGACATTCTAATCAACTCATGTGAATTAGGCTCCTCTTATTATTACCAGCGCTCTATGTTTCGTGCAATAACCTTGAAATTAAATTTTGCCTCAACCTTAATGAGCATATTATTTTATGAAAAAAAAAAGCCCATTGACCATCTATACATGAATTCATTCAATTTAATAAACAATGGGTGTCCTTGATCTTAAATTTCATTTCTTATTGATATTAATTTTTAAATTCAAAACTAGATATTTGCCTCCCATCATTTGTCATTAGCAAGCCTCCGGTTTTTGCACCAAACACAGTTTTTGACACATTGATCATGAAACTAACACATGTGACTAAACAACCTAGTATACTAATAGAATCAAACACGTATAAAGAGCATTAAAACACTAAATCTATTTAGATCAAGCAACCAAAGGAGTCAGTCATCATGGTTTGCATTTCTTACATATGTGAACTGGTTTAATTCCTAAATCATGAGACATTCTACTCACTTCATGTGAATTAGGCTCCTCTTATTATTACCAGGACTATGTTTCATGCAATAACCTTGAAATTAAATTTTGCCTCAACCTTAATGAGTATATTATTTATGAAAAAAATGCCCATTGACCATCTATATCATGAATTCATTCAATTTAATAAACAATGGAGTCCTTGATCTTAAATTTCATTTCTTATTGATATTAATTGTTGAATTCAAAATTAGACATTGCCTCCCATCATTTGTCATTAGCAAGGCTCCTCTTTTGACCCAAAACACACTTTTTGACACATTGATCATAAAATTAACAGATGTGGCTAAACAACCTAGTATATTAATAGAATCAAACAAGTATAAAGAGCATTAAAACACTAAATCTATTTAAATCCATCAACCAAAGGAGTCAATCATCATGGTTTGCATTTCTTACATGAGTGAATTGGTTTAATTCGTAAATCATGAGACATTCTAATCACCTCATGTGAATTTGGCTTCTCTTATTGTTACCAGGATTATGTTTCATGCAGTAACCTTGAAATTAAATTTTGCCTCAACCTTAATGTGTATATTATTTATGAAAAAAATGCCCATTGACCATCTATATCATGAATTCATTCAATTTAATAAACAATGGAGTCCTTGATCTTAAATTTCATTTCTTATTGATATTAATTGTTGAATTCAAAATTAGACATTGCCTCCCATCATTTGTCATTAGCAAGGCTCCTCTATTGACCCCAAACACACTTTTTGACAAATTGATCATGAAATTAAAACATGTGGCTAAACAACCTAGTATATTAATAGAATCAAACAAGTATAAAGAGCATTAAAACAGTAAATCTATTTAAATCCATAAACCAAAGGATTCAGTCATCATGGTTTGCTATTCTTACATAAGTGAACTGGTTTAATTCCTAAATCATGAGACATTCTAATCACCTCATGTGAATTAGGCTCCTCTTACTGTTACCAGGACTATGTTTCATGCAATAACCTTGAAATTAAATTTTGCCTCAACCTTAATGAGTATATTCTTTATGAAAAAAATGCCCATGGACCATCTATATCATGAATTCATTCAATTTAATAAACAATGGAGTCCTTGATCTTAAATTTCATTTCTTATTGATATTAATTTTTGAATTCAAAATTAGATATTGCCTCCCATCATTTGTCATTAGCAAGGCTCCTCTTTTGACCCCAAACACATTTTTGACACATTAATTAACACATATGGGTAAACAACCTAGTACATTAATAGAATCAAACAAGTATAAAGAGCATTAAAACACTAAATCTATTGAAATCATTCAACAAAAGGAGTCAGTCATCATGGTTTGCATTTCTTACATATGTGAACTGGTTTAATTCCTAAATCATGAGACATTCTAATCACCTCATGTGAGTTAGGCTCCTCTTATTATTACCAGGACTATGTTTCATGCAGTAACCTTGAAATTAAATTTTGCCTCAACCTTAATGTGTATATTATTTATGAAAAAAATGCCCATTGACCATCTATATCATGAATTCATTCAATTTAATAAACAATGGAGTCCTTGATCTTAAATTTCATTTCTTATTGATATTAATTGTTGAATTCAAAATTAGACATTGCCTCCCATCATTTGTCATTAGCAAGGCTCCTCTATTGACCCCAAACACACTTTTTGACACATTGATCATGAAATTAAAACATGTGGCTAAACAACCTAGTATATTAATAGAATCAAACAAGTATAAAGAGCATTAAAACAGTAAATCTATTTAAATCCATAAACCAAAGGATTCAGTCATCATGGTTTGCTATTCTTACATAAGTGAACTGGTTTAATTCCTAAATCATGAGACATTCTAATCACATCATGTGAATTAGGCTCCTCTTACTGTTACCAGGACTATGTTTCATGCAATAACCTTGAAATTAAATTTTGCCTCAACCTTAATGAGTATATTCTTTATGAAAAAAATGCCCATGGACCATCTATATCATGAATTCATTCAATTTAATAAACAATGGAGTCCTTGATCTTAAATTTCATTTCTTATTGATATTAATTTTTAAATTCAAAATTAGACATTGCCTCCCATCATTTGTCATTAGCAAGGCTCCTCTTTTGACCCCAAACACACTTTTTGACACATTAATTAACACATGTGGGTAAACAACCTAGTACATTAATAGAATCAAACAAGTATAAAGAGCATTAAAACACTAAATCTATTGAAATCATTCAACAAAAGGAGTCAGTCATCATGTTTTGCATTTCTTACATATGTGAACTGGTTTAATTCCTAAATCATGAGACATTCTAATCACCTCATGTGAATTAGGCTCCTCTTATTATTACCAGGACTATGTTTCATGCAATAACCTTGAAATTAAATTTTGCCTCAACCTTAATGAGTATATTATTTATGAAAAAAATGCCCATTGACCATCTATATCGTGAATTCATTCAATTTAATAAACAATGGACTCCTTGATCTTAAATTTCATTTCTTATTGATATTAATTTTTGAATTCAAAATTAGATATTGCCTCCCATCGTTTGTCATTAGCAAGGCTCTTCTATTGACCCCAAACACACTTTTTGACACATTGATCATGAAATTAATGCATGTGGCTAAACAACCTAGTATATTAATAGAATCAAGCATGTATAAAGAGCATTAAAACACTAAATCTATTTAAATCCATCAACCAAAGGAGTCAGTCATCATGGTTTGCATTTCTTATATAAGTGAACTGGTTTAATTCCTAAATCATGAGACATTCTAATCACCTCATGTGAATTAGGCTACTCTTATTGTTACCAGGACTATGTTTCATGCAATAACCTTGAAATTGAATTTTGCCTCAACTTTAATGAGTATATTCTTTATGAAAAAAATGGCCATGGACCATCTATATCATGAATTCTTTCAATTTAATAAACAATGGAGTCCTTGATCTTAAATTTCATTTCTTATTGATATTAATTTTTGAATTCAAAATGAGATTTTGCCTCCCATCATTTCTCATTGGCAAGGCTCCGATTTTGGCACCAAACACAGTTTTTGACACATTGATCATGAAACTAACACATGTGGCTAAACAACCTAGTATACTAATAGAATCAAACACGTATAAAGAGCATTAAAACAGTAAATCTATTTAAATCCATAAACCAAAAGATTCAGTCATCATGGTGTTGCATTTCTTACATAAGTGAACTGGTTTAATTCCTAAATCATGAGACATTCTAATCAACTCATGTGATTTAGGCTCCTCTTATTATTACCAGGACTATGTTTCATGCATTAACCTTGAAATTAAATTTTGCCTCATCCTTAATGAGTATATTCTTTATGAAAAAAATGCCTATGGACCATCTATATCATGAATGCATTCAATTTAATAAACAATGGAGTCCTTGATCTTAAATTTCACTTCTTATTGATATTAATTTTTGAATTCAAAATTAGACATTGCCTCCCATCATTTGTCATTAGCAAGGCTCCTCTTTTGACCCCAAACACACTTTTTGACACATTGATCATGTAATTGACACATGTGGCTAAACAACCTAGTACATTAATAGAATCAAACAAGTATAAAGAGCATTAAAACACTCAATCTATTGAAATCATCCAACAAAAGGAGTCAGTCATCATGGTTTGCATTTCTTACATATGTGAACTGGTTTAATTCCTAAATCATGAGACATTCTAATCAACTCATGTGAATTAGGCTCCTCTTATTATTACCAGCTCTATGTTTCGTGCAATAACCTTGAAATTAAATTTTGCCTCAACCTTAATGAGCATATTATTTATGAAAAAAAAGCCCATTGACCATCTATATCATGAATTCATTCAATTTAATAAACAATGGTGTCCTTGATCTTAAATTTCATTTCTTATTGATATTAATTTTTAAATTCAAAACTAGATATTGCCTCCCATCATTTGTCATTAGCAAGCCTCCGGTTTTTGCACCAAACACAGTTTTTGACACATTGATCATGAAACTAACACATGTGACTAAACAACCTAGTATACTAATAGAATCAAACACGTATAAAGAGCATTAAAACACTAAATCTATTTAGATCAAGCAACCAAAGGAGTCAGTCATCATGGTTTGCATTTCTTACATATGTGAACTGGTTTAATTCCTAAATCATGAGACATTCTAATCACCTCATCTGAATTAGGCTCCTCTTAATATTACCAGGACTATGTTTCATGCAATAACCTTGAAATTAAATTTTGCCTCAACCTTAATGAGTATATTTTTTATGAAAAAAATGTCCATTGACTATCTATATCATGAATTCATTCAATTTAATAAACAATGGAGTCCTTGATCTTAAATTTCATTTCTTACTGATATTAATTTTTGACTTCAAAATTAGATATTGCCTCCCATCATTTGTCATTAGCAAGGCTCCGCTTTTGACCCCAAACACACTTTTTGACACATTGATCATAAAATTAACAGATGTGGCTAAACAAACTAGTATATTAATAGAATCAAACAAGTATACAGAGCATTAAAACACTAAATCTATTTAAATCCATCAACCAAAGGAGTCAATCATCATGGTTTGCATTTCTTACATGAGTGAATTGGTTTAATTCCTAAATCATGAGACATTCTAATCACCTCATGTGAATTTGGCTTCTCTTATTGTTACCAGGACTATGTTTCATGCAATAACCTTGAAATTAAATTTTGCCTCAACCTTAATGAGTATATTCTTTATGAAAAAATGCCTATGGACCATCTATATCATGAATTCATTCAATTTAATAAACAATGGAGTCCTTGATCTTAAATTTCATTTCTTATTGATATTAATTATTGAATTCAAAATTAGACATTGCCTCCCATCATTTGTCATTAGCAAGGCTCCTCTATTGACCCCAAACACACTTTTTGACACATTGATCATGAAATTAACACATGTGGCTAAACAACCTAGTATATTAATAGAATCAAACAAGTATAAAGAGCATTAAAACACTAAATATATTTAAATCCATCAACCGAAAGGAGTCAGTTATCATGGTTTGCATTTCTTACATAAGTGAACTGGTTTAATTCCTAAATGATGAGACATTCTAATCACCTCATGTGAATTAGGCTACTCTTATTGTTACAAGGACTATGTTTCATGCAATAACCTTGAAATTAAATTTTGCCTCAACCTTAATGAGTATATTATTTATGAAAAAAATACCCATGGACCATCTATATCATGAATTCATTAGATTTAATAAACAATGGAGTCCTTGATCTTAAATTTCATTTCTTATTGATATTAATTGTTGAATTCAAAATTAGATATTGCCTCCCATCATTTGTCATTAGCAAGGCTCCGGTTTTTGCACCAAACACAGTTTTTGACACATTGATCATGAAATTAAAACATGTGGCTAAACAACCTTGTATATTAATATAATCAAACAAGTATAAAGAGCATTAAAACACTAAATTTATTTAAATCAACCAAGCAAAGGAGTCGGTCATCATGGTTTGCATTTCTTACATATGTGAACTGGTTTAATTCCTAAATCATGAGACATTCTAATCACCTCATGTGAATTAGGCCCCTCTTATTGTTACCAGGACTATGTTTCATGCAATAACCTTGAAATTAAATTTTGCCTCAACCTTAATGAGTATATTCTTTATGAAAAAAATGCCCATGGACCATCTATATCATGAATTCAATCAATTTAATAAACAATGGAGTCCTTGATCTTAAATTTCATTTCTTATTGATATTAATTTTTGAATTCAAAATTAGATATTGCCTCCCATCATTTGTCATTAGCAAGGCTCCTCTTTTGACCCCAAACACACTTTTTGACACATTGATCATGAAATTGACACATGTGGCTAAACAACCTAGTAAATTAATAGAATCAAACAAGTATAAAGAGCATTAAAACACTAAATCTATTGAAATCATCCAACAAAAGGAGTCAGTCATCATGGTTTGCATTTCTTACATATGTGAACTGGTTTAATTCCTAAATCATGAGACATTCTAATCACCTCATGTGAGTTAGGCTCCTCTTATTATTACCAGGACTATGTTTCATGCAGTAACCTTGAAATTAAATTTTGCCTCAACCTTAATGTGTATATTATTTATGAAAAAAAATGCCCATTGACCATCTATATCATGAATTCATTCAATTTAATAAACAATGGATTCCTTGATCTTAAATTTCATTTCTTATTGATATTAATTGTTGAATTCAAAATTAGACATTGCCTCCCATCATTTGTCATTAGCAAGGCTCCTCTATTGACCCCAAACACACTTTTTGACACATTGATCGTGAAATTAAAACATTTGGCTAAACAACCTAGCATATTAAGAGAATCAAACAAGTATAAAGAGCATTAAAATAGTAAATCTATTTAAATCCATAAACCAAAGGATTCAGTCATCATGGTTTGCATTTCTTACATAAGTGAACTGGTTTAATTCCTAAATCATGAGACATTCTAATCACCTCATGTGAATTAGGCTCCTCTTATTGTTACCAGGACTATGTTTCATGCAATAACCTTGAAATTAAATTTTGCCTCATCCTTAATGAGTATATTCTTTATGAAAAAAATGCCTATGGACCATCTATATCATGAATGCATTCAATTTAATAAACAATGGAGTCCTTGACCTTAATTTTCATTTCTTATTGATATTAATTTTTGAATTCAAAATTAGACATTGCCTCCCATCATTTGTCATTAGCAAGGCTCCTCTATTGACCCCAAACACACTTTTTGACACATTAATTAACACATGTGGGTAAACAACCTAGTACATCAATAGAATCAAACAAGTATAAAGAGCATTAAAACACTAAATCTATTGAAATCATTCAACAAAAGGAGTCAGTCATCATGTTTTGCATTTCTTACATATGTGAACTGGTTTAATTCCTAAATCATGAGACATTCTAATCACCTCATGTGAATTTGGCTTCTCTTATTGTTACCAGGACTATGTTTCATGCAATAACCTTGAAATTAAATTTTGCCTCAACCTTAATGAGTATATTCTTTATGAAAAAAATGCCCATGGACCATCTATATCATGAATTCTTTCAATTTAATAAACAATGGAGTCCTTGATCTTAAATTTCATTTCTTATTGATATTCATTTTTGAATTCAAAATTAGATTTTGCCTCCCATCATTTCTCATTAGCAAGGCTCCGGTTTTTGCACCAAACACAGTTTTTGACACATTGATCATGAAACTAACACATGTGGCTAAACAACCTAGTATACTAATAGAATCAAACACGTATAAAGAGCATTAAAACACTAAATCTATTTAGATCAAGCAACCAAAGGAGTCAGTCATCATGGTTTGCATTTCTTACATATGTGAACTAGTTTAATTCCTAAATCATGAGACATTCTAATCACTTCATGTGAATTAGGCTCCTCTTATTATTACCAGGACTATGTTTCATGCAATAACCTTGAAATTAAATTTAGCCTCAACCTTAATTTGTATATTATTTCTGAAAAAAATGCCTATGGACCATCTATATCATGAATTCATTCAATTTAATAAACAATGGAGTCCTTGATCTTAAATTTCATTTCTTATTGATATTAATTGTTGAATTCAAAATTAGACATTGCCTCCCATCATTTGTCATTAGCAAGGCTCCTCTATTGACCCCAAACACACTTTTTGACACATTGATCATGAAATTAACGCATGTGGCTAAACAACCTAGTATATTAATAGAATCAAGCATGTATAAAGAGCATTAAAACACTAAATCTATTTAAATCCATCAACCAAAGGAGTCAATCATCATGGTTTGCATTTCTTACATGAGTGAATTGGTTTAATTCGTAAATCATGGGACATTCTAATCACCTCATGTGAATTTGGCTTCTCTTATTGTTACCAGGACTATGTTTCATGCAATAACCTTGAAATTAAATTTTGCCTCAACCTTAATGAGTATATTATTTATGAAAAAAATGCCCATTGACCATCTATATCATGAATTCATTCAATTTAATAAACAATGGACTCCTTGATCTTAAATTTCATTTCTTAATGATATTAATTTTTGAATTCAAAATTAGATATTGCCTCCCATCATTTGTCATTAGCAAGGCTCCTCTATTGACCCCAAACACACTTTTTGACACATTGATCATGAAATTAACGCATGTGGCTAAACAACCTAGTATATTAATAGAATCAAGCATGTATAAAGAGCATTAAAACACTAAATCTATTTAAATCCATCAACCAAAGGAGTCAGTCATCATGGTTTGCATTTCTTATATAAGTGAACTGGTTTAATTCCTAAATCATGAGACATTCTAATCACCTCATGTGAATTAGGCTACTCTTATTGTTACCAGGACTATGTTTCATGCAATAACCTTGAAATTAAATTTTGCCTCAACTTTAATGAGTATATTCTTTATGAAAAAAATGCCCATGGACCATCTATATCATGAATTCTTTCAATTTAATAAACAATGGAGTCCTTGATCTTAACTTTCATTTCTTATTGATATTAATTTTTGAATTCAAAATTAGATTTTGCCTCCCATCATTTCTCATTAGCAAGGCTCCGATTTTTGCACCAAACACAGTTTTTGACACATTGATCATGAAACTAACACATGTGGCTAAACAACCTAGTATACTAATAGAATCAAACACGTATAAAGAGCATTAAAACACTAAATCTATTTAGATCAAGCAACCAAAGGAGTCAGTCATCATGGTTTGCATTTCTTACATATGTGAACTGGTTTAATTCCTAAATCATGAGACATTCTAATCACCACACGTGAATTAGGCTCCCCTTATTATTACCAGGACTATGTTTCATGCACTAACCTTGAAATTAAATTTTGCCTCAACCTTAATGTGTATATTATTTATGAAAAAAATGCCTATGGACCATCTATATCATGAATTCATTCAATTTAATAAACAATGGACTCCTTGATCTTAAATTTCATTTCTCATTGATATTAATTGTTGAATTCAAAATTAGACATTGCCTCCCATCATTTGTCATTAGCAAGGCTCCTCTATTGACCCCAAAAACACTTTTTGACACATTGATCATGAAATTAAAACATGTGGCTAAACAACCTAGTATAATAATAGAATCAAACAAGTATAAAGAGCATTAAAACAGTAAATCTATTTAAATCCATAAACCAAAGGATTCAGTCATCATGGTTTGCATTTCTTACATAAGTGAACTGGTTTAATTCCTAAATCATGAGACATTCTAATCACCTCATGTGAATTAGGCTCCTCTTATTGTTACCAGGACTATGTTTCATGCAATAACCTTGAAATTAAGTTTTGCCTCATCCTTAATGAGTATATTCTTTATGAAAAAAATGCCTATGGACCATCTATATCATGAATTCATTCAATTTAATAAACAATGGAGTCCTTGATCTTAAATTTCACTTCTTATTGATATTAATTTTTGAATTCAAAATTAGACATTGCCTCCCATCATTTGTCACTAGCAAGGCTCCTCTTTTGACCCCAAACACACTTTTTGACACATTAATTAACACATGTGGGTAAACAACCTAGTACATCAATAGAATCAAACAAGTATAAAAAGCATTAAAACACTAAATCTATTGAAATCATTCAACAAAAGGAGTCAGTCATCATGTTTTGCATTTCTTACATATGTGAACTGGTTTAATTCCTAAATCATAAGACATTCTAATCAACTCATGTGAATTAGGCTCCTCTTACTATTACCAGGACTATGTTTCATGCAATAACCTTGAAATTAAATTTTGCCTCAACCTTAATGAGTATATTATTTATGAAAAAAAATGCCCATTGACCATCTATATCATGAATTCATTCAATTTAATAAACAATGGACTCCTTGATCTTAAATTTCATTTCTTATTGATATTAATTTTTGAATTCAAAATTAGATATTGCCTCCCATCATTTGTCATTAGCAAGGCTCCTCTATTGACCCCAAACACACTTTTTGACACATTGATCATGAAATTATGGCTAAACAACCTAGTATATTAATAGAATCAAGGATGTATAAAGAGCATTAAAACACTAAATCTATTTAAATCCATCAACCAAAGGAGTCAGTCATCATGGTTTGCATTTCTTATATAAGAGAATTGGTTTAATTCCTAAATCATGAGACATTCTAATCACCTCATGTGAATTAGGCTACTCTTATTGTTACCAGGACTATGTTTCATGCAATAACCTTGAAATTAAATTTTGCCTCAACTTTAATGAGTATATTCTTTATGAAAAAAATGCCCATGGACCATCTATATCATGAATTCTTTCAATTTAATAAACAATGGAGTCCTTGATCTTAAATTTCATTTCTTATTGATATTAATTTTTGAATTCAAAATTAGATTTTGCCTCCCATCATTTCTCATTAGCAAGGCTCCGATTTTTGCACCAAACACAGTTTTTGACACATTGATCATGAAACTAACACATGTGGCTAAACAACCTAGTATACTAATAGAATCAAACACGTATAAAGAGCATTAAAACACTAAATCTATTTAGATCAAGCAACCAAAGGAGTCAGTCATCATGGTTTGCATTTCTTACATATGTGAACTGGTTTAATTCCTAAATGATGAGACATTCTAATCACCGCATGTGAATTAGGCTCCTCTTATTATTACTAGGACTATGTTTCATGGACTAACCTTGAAATTAAATTTAGCCTCAACCTTAATGTGTATATTATTTATTAAAAAAATGCCCATTGACCATCTATATCATGAATTCATTCAATTTAATAAACAATGGAGTCCTTGATCTTAAATTTCATTTCTTATTGATATTAATTGTTGAATTCAAAATTAGACATTGCCTCCCATCATTTGTCATTAGCAAGGCTCCTCTATTGACCCCAAAAACACTTTTTGACACATTGATCATGAAATTAAAACATGTGGCTAAACAACCTAGTATAATAATAGAATCAAACAAGTATAAAGAGCATTAAAACAGTAAATCTATTTAAATCCATAAACCGAAGGATTCAGTCATCATGGTTTGCATTTCTTACATAAGTGAACTAGTTTAATTCCTAAATCATGAGACATTCTAATCACCTCATGTGAATTAGGCTCCTCTTATTGTTACCAGGACTATGTTTCATGCAATAACCTTGAAATTAAATTTTGCCTCATCCTTAATGAGTATATTCTTTATGAAAAAAATGCCCATGGACCATCTATATCATGAATTCATTCAATTTAATAAACAATGGAGTCCTTGATCTTAAATTTCATTTCTTATTGATATTAATTTTTGAATTCAAAATTAGACATTGCCTCCCATCATTTGTCATTAGCAAGGCTCCTCTTTTGACCCCAAACACACTTTTTGACACATTAATTAACACATGTGGGTAAACAACCTAGTACATTAATAGAATCAAACAAGTATAAAGAGAAATAAAACACTAAATCTATTGAAATCATTCAACAAAAGGAGTCAGTCATCATGTTTTGCATTTCTTACATAAGTGAACTGGTTGAATTCCTAAATCATGAGACATTCTAATCACCTCATGTGAATTAGGCTACTCTTATTGTTACCAGGACTATGTTTCATGCAATAACCTTGAAATTGAATTTTGCCTCAACTTTAATGAGTATATTCTTTATGAAAAAAATGCCCATGGACCATCTATATCATGAATTCTTTCAATTTAATAAACAATGGAGTCCTTGATCTTAAATTTCATTTCTTATTGATATTAATTTTTGAATTCAAAATGAGATTTTGCCTCCCATCATTTCTCATTGGCAAGGCTCCGATTTTTGCACCAAACACAGTTTTTGACACATTGATCATGAAACTAACACATGTGGCTAAACAACCTAGTATACTAATAGAATCAAACACGTATAAAGAGCAATAAAACAGTAAATCTATTTAAATCCATAAACCAAAGGATTCAGTCATCATGGTTTGCATTTCTTACACATGTGAACGGGATTAATTCCTAAATCATGAGACACTCTAATCACCTCATGTGAATTATGCTCCTCTTATTATTACCAAGATTATGTTTCATGCAATAACCTTGAAATTAAATTTTGCCTCAACCTTAATGAGCATATTATTTATGAAAAAAATGCCGATTGACCATCTATATCATGAATTCATTCAATTTAATAAACAATGGAGTCCTTGATCTTAAATTTCATTTCTTATTGATATTAATTTTTTAATTCAAAATTAGATATTGCCTCCCATCATTGGTCATTAGCAAGGCTCCTCTTTTGACCCCAAACACACTTTTTGACACATTGATCATCAAATTAACAGATGTGGCTAAACAACCTAGTATATTAATAGAATCAAACAAGTATAAACAGCATTAAAACACTAAATCTATTTAAATCCATCAACCAAAGGAGTCAGTCATCATGGTTTGCATTTCTTACATGAGTGAATTTGTTTAATTCCTAAATCATGAGACATTCTAATCACCTCATGTGAATTTGGCAGCTCTTATTGTTACCAGGACTATGTTTCATGCAATAACCTTGAAATTAAATTTTGCCTCAACCTTATTGAGTATATTCTTTATGAAAAAATGCCTGTGGACCATCTATATCATGAATTCATTCAATTTAATAAACAATGGAGTCCTTGATCTTAAATTTCATTTCTTATTGATATTAATTGTTGAATTAAAAATTAGACATTGCCTCCCATCATTTGTCATTAGCAAGGCTCCTCTATTCACCCCAAACACACTTTTTGACATATTAATCAGGAAATTAACACATGTGGCTAAACAACCTAGTATATTAATAGAATCAAACAAGTATAAAGAGCATTAAAACACTAAATATATCTAAATCCATCAACCAAAGGAGTCAGTCATCATGGTTTGCATTTCTTACATAAGTGAACTGGTTTAATTCCTAAATCATGAGACATTCTAATCACCTCATGTGAATTAGGCTCCTTTATTGTTACCAGGACTATGTTTCATGCAATAACCTTAAAATTAAATTTTTCCTCAACCTTAATGAGTATATTCTTTATGAAAAAAATGCCCATGGACCATCTATATCATGAATTCATTCAATTTAATAAACAATGGAGTCCTTGATCTTAAATTTCATTTCTTAGTAATATTAATTGTTGAATTCAAAATTAGATATTGCCTCCCATCATTTGTCATTAGCAAGGCTCCTCTTTTGACCCCAAACACACTTTTTGACACATTAATCATGAAATTAACACATGTGGCTAAACAACCTCGTACATTAATAGAATCAAACAAGTATAAAGAGCATTAAAACACTAAAACTATTTAAATCATTCAACAAAAGGAGTCAGTCATCATGGTTTGCATTTCTTACATATGTGAACGGGTTTAATTCCTAAATCATGAGACATTCAAATCACCTCATGTGAATTAGGCTCGTCTTATTATTACCAGGATTTTGTTTCATGCAATAACCTTGAAATTAAATTTTGCGTCAACCTTAATGAGTATATTATTTATGAAAAAAATGCCGATTGACCATCTATATCATGAATTCATTTAATTTAATAAACAATGGAGTCCTTGATCTTAAATTTCATTTCTTACTGATATTAATTTTTGAATTCAAAATTAGATATTGCCTCCCATCATTTGTCATTAGCAAGGCTCCTCTTTTGACCCCAAACACACTTTTTGACACATTGATCATAAAATTAACAGATGTGGCTAAACAACCTAGTATATTATTAGAATCAAACAAGTATAAAGAGCATTAAAACACTAAATCTATTTAAATCCATCAACCAAAGGAGTCAATCATCATGGTTTGCATTTCTTACATAAGTGAACTGGTTTAATTCCTAAATCATGAGACATTCTAATCACCTCATGTGAATCTGGCTTCTCTTATTGTTACCAGGACTATGTTTCATGCAATAAACTTGAAATTAAATTTTGCCTCAACCTTAATGAGTATAATCTTTATGAAAAAATGCCTATGGACCTTCTATATCATGAATTCATTCAATTTAATAAACAATGGATTCCTTGATCTTAAATTTCATTTCTAATTGATATTAATTGTTGAATTCACAATTAGACATTGCCTCCCATCATTTGTCATTAGCAAGGCTCCTCTACTGACCCCAAACACACTTTTTGACACATTGATCATGAAATTAATACATGTGGCTAAAGAACCTAGTATATTAATAGAATCAAACAAGTATAAAGAGCATTAAAACACAAAATCTATTTAAATCCATAAACCAAAGGATTCAGTCATCATGGTTTGCATTTCATACATGAGTGAATTTGTTTAATTCCTAAATCATGAGACATTCTAATCACCTCATGTGAATTTGGCTGCTCTTATTGTTACCAGGACTATGTTTCATGCAATAACCTTGAAATTAAATTTTGCCTCAACCTTAATGAGTATATTCTTTATGAAAAAATGCCTATGGACCATCTATATCATGAATTCATTCAATTTAATAAACAATGGAGTCCTTGATCTTAAATTTCACTTCTTATTCATATTAATTGTTGAATTCAAAATTAGACATTGCCTCCCATCATTTGTCATTAGCAAGGCTCCTCTATTCACCCCAAACACACTTTTTAACACATTGATCATGAAATTAACACATGTGGCTAAACAACCTAGTATATTAATAGAATCAAACAAGTATAAAGAGCATTAAAACACTAAATCTATCTAAATCCATCAACCAAAGGAGTCAGTCATCATGGTTTGCATTTCTTACATAAGTGAACTGGTTTAATTCCTAAATCATGAGACATTCTAATCACCTCATGTGAATTATGCTCCACTTATTGTTACCAGGACTATGTTTCATGCAATAACCTTGAAATTAAATTTTGCCTCAACCTTAATGAGTATATTATTTATGAAAAAAATGCCCATGGACCATCTATATCATGAATTCATTCAATTTAATAAACAATGGAGTCCTTGATCTTAAATTTCATTTCTTATTGATATTAATTTTTGAATTCAAAATTAGATATTGCCTCCCATCATTTGTCATTAGCAAGACTCGTCTTTTGACCCCAAACACACTTTTTGACAGATTGATCATAAAATTAACAAATGTGGCTAAACAACCTAGTATATTAATAGAATCAAACAAGTATAAAGAGCATTAAAACACTAAATATATTTATATCCATCAACCAAAGGAGTCAGTTATCATGGTTTGCATTTCTTACATAAGTGAACTGGTTTAATTCCTAAATGATGAGACATTCTAATAACCTCATGTAAATTAGGCTACTCTTATTGTTACCAGGACTATGTTTCATGCAATAACCTTGAAATTAAATTTTGCCTCAACATTAATGAGTATATTCTTTATGAAAAAAATGCCTATGGACCATCTACATCATGAATTCATTCAATTTAATAAACAATTGAGTCCTTGATCTTAAATTTCATTTCTTATTGATATTAATTTTTGAATTCAAAATTAGATATTGCCTCCCTTCATTTGTCATTAGCAAGGCTCATCTTTTGACCCTAAACACACTTTTTGACATATTAATCATGAAATTAAAACATGTGGCTAAACAACCTAGTATATCAATAGAATCAAACAAGTATAAAGAGCATTAAAACACTAAATCTATTCTAATCCATCAACCAAAGGAGTCAGTCATCATGGTTTGCATTTCTTACATATGTGAACGGGTTTAATTCCTAAATCATGAGACATTCTAATCACCTCATGTGAATTAGGCTTCTCTTATTGTTACCAGGACTATGTTTCATGCAATAACCTTGAAATTAAATTTTGCCTCATCCTTAATGAGTATATTCTTTATGAAAAAAATGCCTATGGACCATCTATATCATGAATTCATTCAATTTAATAAACAATGGAGTCCTTGATCTTAAATTTCATTTCTTATTGATATTCATTGTTGAATTCAAAATTAGACATTGCCTCCCATCATTTGTCATTAGCAAGGCTCCTTTATTGACCCCAAACAAACTTGTTGACACATTGATCATGAAATTAATACATGTGGCTAAACAACCTAGTATATCAATAGAATCAAACAAGTATAAAGAGAATTAAAACACTAAATCTATTTAAATCCATCAACCAAAGGAGTCAGTCATCATGGTTTGCATTTCTTACATATGTGAACGAGTTTAATTCCTAAATCATGAGACATTCTAATCACCTCATGTGAATTAGGCTCCTCTTATTATTACCAAGATTATGTTTCATGCAATAACCTTGAAATTAAATTTTGCCTCAACCTTAATGAGCATATTATTTATGAAAAAAATGCCGATTGACCATCTATATCATGAATTCATTTAATTTAATAAACAATGGAGTCCTTGATCTTGAATTTCATTTCTTATTGATATTAATTTTTGAATTCAAAATTAGATTTTGCCTCCCATCATTTCTCATTAGCAACGCTGCGGTTTTTGCACCAAAGACAGCTTTTGACACATTGATCATGAAACTAACACATGCGGCTAAACAACCTAGTATACTAATAGAATCAAACACGTATAAAGAGCATTAAAACACTAAGTCTATTTAGATCAAGCATCCAAAGGAGTCAGTCATCATGGTTTGCATTTCTTACATATGTGAACTGGTTTAATTCCTAAATCATGAGACATTCTAATCACCTCATGTGAATTTGGCTTCTCTTATTGTTACCAGGACTATGTTTCATGCAATAACCTTGAAATTAAATTTTGCCTCAACCTTAATGAGTATATTCTTTATGAAAAAATGCCTATGGACCATGTATATCATGAATTCATTCAATTTAATAAACAATGGAGTCCTTGATCTAAAATTTCATTTCTTATTGATATTAATTGTTGAATTCAAAATTAGACATTGCCTCCCATCATTTGTCATTAGCAAGGCTCCTTTATTGACCCCAAACACACTTGTTGACACATTGATCATGAAATTAATACATGTGGCTAAACAACCTAGTATATCAATAGAATCAAACAAGTATAAAGAGAATTAAAACACTAAATCTATTTAAATCCATCAACCAAAGGAGTCAGTCATCATGGTTTGCATTTCTTACATATGTGAACGGGTTTAATTCCTAAATCATGAGACATTCTAATCACCTCATGTGAATTAGGCTCCTCTTATTATTACCAAGATTATGTTTCATGCAATAACCTTAAAATTAAATTTTGCCTCAACCTTAATGAGCATATTATTTATGAAAAAAATGCCGATTGACCATCTATATCATGAATTCATTCAATTTAATAAACAATGGAGTCCTTGATCTTAAATTTCATTTCTTATTGATATTAATTTTTGAATTCAAAATTAGATATTGCCTCCCATCATTTGTCATTAGCAAGGCTCCTCTTTTGACCCCAAACACACTTTTTGACATATTGATCATAAATATAACAGATGTGGCTAAACCACCTAGTATATTAATAGAATCAAACAAGTATAAAGAGCATTAAAACACTAAATCTATTTAAATCCATCAACCAAAGGAGTCAGTCATCATGGTTTGCATTTCTTACATGAGTCAATTTGTTTAGTTCCTAAATCATGAGACATTCTAATCACCTCATGTAAATTTGGCTGCTCTTATTGTTACCAGGACTATGTTTCATGCAATAACCTTGAAATTAAATTTTGCCTCAACCTTAATGAGTATATTCTTTATGAAAAAATGCCTATCGACCATCTATATCATGAATTCATTCAATTTAATAAACAATGGAGTCCTTGATCTTAAATTTAATTTCTTATTGATATAAATTGTTGAATTCAAAATTAGACATTGCCTCCCATCATTTGTCATTAGCAAGGCTCCTCTATTCACCCCAAACACACTTTTTGACACATTGATCATGAAATTAACACATGTGGCTAAACAACCTAGTATATTAATAGAATCAAACAAGTATAAAGAGCATTAAAACACTAAATCTATTTAAATCCATCAACCAAGGGAGTCAGTCATCATGGTTTGCATTTCTTATATAAGTGAACTGGTTTAATTGCTAAATCATGAGACATTCTAATCACCTCATGTGAATTAGGCTCCTCTTATTGTTACCAGGACTATGTTTCATGCAATAACCTTGAAATTAAATTTTGCCTCAACCTTAATGAGTATATTCTTTATGAAAAAAATGCCTATGGACCATCTATATCATGAATTCATTCAATTTAATAAACAATGGACTCCTTGATCTTAAATTTCATTTCCTATTAATATTAATTTTTGAATTCAAAATTAAATATTGCCTCCCATCATTTGTCATTAGCAAGGCTCGTCTTTTGACCCCAAACACACTTTTTGACACATTCATCATGAAATTAACACATGTGGCTAAACAACCTAGTACATTAATAGAGTCAAACAAGTGTAAAGAGCGTTAAAACACTAAAACTATTTAAATCATTCAACAAAAGGAGTCAGTCATCATGGTTTGCATTTCTTACATTTGATATTAATTGTTGAATTCAAAATTAGATATTGCCTCCCATCATTCGTCATTAGCAAGGCTCCTCTTTTGACCATAAACACACTTTTTGACACATTGATCATGAAATTAACACATGTGTCTAAACAACCTAGTATATTAATAGAGTCAAACAAGTATAAATACCATTAAAACACTAAATCTATTTAAATCCATCAACCAAAGGAGTCAGTCATCTTGGTTTGCATTTCTTACATAAGTGAACTGGTTTAATTCATAAATCATTAGACATTCTAATCACCTCATTTTAATTACGCTCCTCTTATTGTTACCAGGACTCTTTTTCATGAAATAACCTTGAAATTAAATTTTGCCTCAACCTTGATAAGTATATTCTTTTTTAAGATAACGTCCATGGACCATCAATATCATGAATTAATTCAATTTAACAAACAATAGATTCCTTGGTCTTAAATTTCATTTCTTATTGATATTAATTGTTGAATTCAAAATTCGATATTGCCACTCATCATTTGTCATTAGCAAGGATCCTCTTTTGATCCCAAACACACTTTTTGACACATTGATCACGAAATTAACACATGTGGCTAAACAACCTAGCATATTAATAGAATCAAACAAGTATAAAGAGCATTAAATCACTAAATCTATTTAAATCCATCAACCAAAGGAGTCAGTAATCATGGTTTGCAATTCATACATATGTGAACTAGTTTAATTCCTAAATCATGAGACATTCTAATCACCTCATGTGAATTAGGCTCCTCTTATTGTTACCGGGACTATTTGTCATGCAATATCCTTGAAATTAAATTTTGCCTCATCCTTAATGACTATATTCGTCATGAAATAAATGCCCATGGACCATCTATATCATGAGTTTATTCAATTTAATAAATAATGGAGTCCTTGATCTTAAATTTCATTTCATATTGATATTAATTGTTGAATTCAAAATTCGATATTGCCTCCCATCATTTGTCATTAGCAAGGCTCCTCTTTTGACCCCAAACACAATTTTTGACACATTGATCATGAAATTAACACATGTGGCTAAACAAACTACTATATTAATAGAATCAAACAAGTATAAAGAGCATTAAAACACTAAATCTATTTAAAATCCATCAACCAAAGGAGTCAGTCATCTTGGTTTGCATTTCTTACATAAGTGAACTGGTTTAATTCATAAAATCATTAGACATTCTAATCACCTCATGTGAATTAGGCCTCTCTTATTGTTAACAGGACTATTTTTTCATGCAATAACCGTAAAATTAAAATTTTGCCTCAACCTTAATAAGTATATATTCTTTATGAAAAAAATGCTCATGGACCATCTATATCATGAATTCATGCAATTTAACAAACAATGGATTCCTTGATCTTCAATTTCATTTCTTATTGATATTAATTGTTGAATTCAAAATTAGATATTGCCTCCCATCAGTCGTCATTAGCAAGGCTCCTCTTTTGACCCCAAACACACTTTTTGACACATTGATCATGAAATTAACACATGTGTCTAAACAACCTAGTATATTAATAGAGTCAAACAAGTATAAATAGCATTAAAACACTAAATCTATTTAAATCCATCAACCAAAGGAGTCAGTCATCTTTGTTTGCATTTCTTACATAAGTGAACTGGTTTAATTCATAAATCATTAGGCATTCAAATCACCTCATTTTAATTACGCTCCTCTTATTCTTACCAGGACTATTTTTCATGCAATAACCTTGAAATTAAATTTTGCCTCAACCGTAATAAGTATATTCTTTATGAAAAGAATTGTCCAAGGACCATCTATATCATGAATTTATTTCAATTTAACAAATAATGGAGTCCTTGATCTTGAATTTTCATTTCTTATTGATATTAATTGTTGAATCCAAAATTCGATATTGGCTCCCATCATTTGTCATTAGCAAGGCTCCTCTTTTGATCCTAAACACACTTTTTGACACATTGATCATGAAAATTAACACATGTGGCTAAACAACCTTGTATATTAATATAATCAAACAAGTATAAAGAGCATTAAAACACTAAATCTATTTAAATCCATCAACCAAAGGAGTCAGTCATCTTTGTTTGCATTTCTTACATAAGTGAACTGGTTTAATTCATAAATCATTAGGCATTCTAATCACCTCATTTTAAATTACGCTCCTCTTATTCTTACCAGGACTATTTTTCATGCAATAACCTTGAAATTAAATTTTGCCTCAACCGTAATAAGTATATTCTTTATGAAAAAATTATCCAAGGACCATCTATATCATGAATTTATTCAATTTAACAAATAATGGAGTCCTTGATCTTGAATTTCATTTCTTATTTGATATTAATTGTTGAATCCAAAATTCGATATTGGCTCCCATCATTTGTCATTAGCAAGGCTCCTCTTTTGATCCTAAACACACTTTTTGACACATTGATCATGAAATTAAACACATGTGGCTAAACAACCTTGTATATTAATATAATCAAACAAGTATAAAAGAGCATTAAAACACTAAATCTATTTAAATCCATCAACCAAAGGAGTCAGTCATCTTGGTTTGCATTTCTTACATAAGTGAACTGGTTTAATTCATAAATCATTAGACATTCTAATCACCTCATGTGAATTAGGCCTCTCTTATTGTTACCAAGACTATTTTTCATGCAATAACCTTAAAATTAAATTTTTCCTCAACCTTAATAAGCATATTCTCTATGAAAAAAATGCCCATGGACCATCTATATCATGAATTCATGCAATTTAAACAAACAATGGATTCCTTGATCTTAAATTTCATTTCTTATTGATATTAATTGTTGAATTCAAAATTAGATATAGCCTCCCATCATTCATCATTAGCAAGGCTCCTCTTTTGACCCCAAACACACTTTTTGACACATTGATCATGAAATTAAGTCATGTGTCTAAACAACCTAGTATATTAATAGAATGAAACAAGTATTAAGACCATTAAAACACTAAATCTATTTAAAACCATCAACCAGTGGAGTCAATCATCATGGTTTGCATTTCATACATATGTGAAATGGGTTTAATTTTTAAAATCATGAGACATTCTAATCACCTCATGTTAATTAGGCTCCTCTAATTGTTATTAGGACTATTTGTCATGCAATAACCTTGAAATTAAATTTTGCCTCAACCTTAATAAGTATATTCTTTATGAAGATAATGTCCATGGACCATCAATATCATGAATTTATTCAATTTAACAAATAATGGAGTCCTTGATCTTAAATTTCATTTCTTATTGATATTAATTGTTGAATTCAAAATTCGATATTACCTCCCATCATTTGTCATTAGCAAGGCTCCTCTTTTGATCCTAAACACACTTTTCGACACATTCATCACGAAATTAACAGACGTGGCTAAACAACCTAGTATATTAATAGAATCAAACAAGTATAAAAAGCATTAAAACACTAAATCTATTTAAATCCATCACCCAAAGGAGTCAGTCATCATGGTTTGCATTTCTGACATATGTGAACTAGTTTAATTCCTAAATCATGAGACATTCTAATCACCTCATGTGAATTATGCTCCACTTATTGTTACCAAGACTATTTGTCATGCAATAACCTTGAAATTAAATTTTTCTTCAACCTTAATGACTATATTCGATATGAAATAAAATGCCCATGGACCATCTATATCATGAATTTATTCAATTTAACAAAGAATGGAGTCCTTGATCTTAAATTTCATTTCTTATTGATATTGATTGTTGTATTCAAAATTCGATATTGCATCCCATCATTTGTCATTAGCAAGGCTCCTCTTTTGATCCCAAACACACTTTTTGACACATTGATCACGAAATTAACTCATGTGGCTAAACAAACCTAGTATATTAATAGAATCAAACAAGTATAAAGAGCATTAAAAGACTAAATCTATTTAAATCCATCAGCCAAAGGAGTCAGTCAGTCATCTTGGTTTGCATTTCTTACATAAATGAAGTGGTTTAATTCATAAATCGTTAGACATTCTAATCACCTCATGTGAATTAGGCCTCTCTTATTGTTACCAAGACTATTTTTCATGCAATAACCTTAAAATTAAATTTTGCCTCAACCTTAATAAGTATATTCTTTATGAAAAAAATGCCCATGGAGCATCTATATCATGAATTCATGCAATTTAACAAACAATGGATTCCTTGATCTTAAATTTCATTTCTTATTGATATTAATTGTTGAATTCAAAAATTAGATATAGCCTCCCATCATTCATCATTAGCAAGGCTCCTCTTTTGACCCCAAACACACTTTTTGACACATTGATCATGAAATTAAGTCATGTGTCTAAACAACCTAGTATATTAATAGAATCAAACAAATGTTATGACCATTAAAACACTAAATCTATTTAAATCCATCAACCAGTGGAGTCAATCATCATGGTTTGCATTTCATACATATGTGAATGGGTTTAATTTTTAAATCATGAGACATTCTAATCACCTCATCTGAATTAGGCTCATCTAATTGTTATTAGGACTATTTGTCATGCAATAACCTTGAAATTAAATTTTTCCTCAACCTTAATAAGTATATTCTTTAAGAAGATAATGCCCATGGACCATCTATATCATGAATTCATGCAATTTAACAAACAATGGATTCCTTGATCTTAAATTTCATTTCTTATTGATATTAATTGTTGAATTCAAAATTAGATATAGCCTCCCATCATTCATCATTAGCAAGGCTCCTCTTTTGACCCCAAACACACTTTTTGACACATTGATCATGAAATTAAGTCATGTGTCTAAACAACCTAGTATATTAATAGAATGAAACAAGTATTAAGACCATTAAAACACTAAATCTATTTAAAACCATCAACCAGTGGAGTCAATCATCATGGTTTGCATTTCATACATATGTGAATGGGTTTAATTTTTTAAATCATGAGACATTCTAATCACCTCATGTTAATTAGGCTCCTCTAATTGTTATTAGGACTATTTGTCATGCAATAACCTTGAAATTAAATTTTGCCTCAACCTTAATAAGTATATTCTTTATGAAGATAATGTCCATGGACCATCAATATCATGAATTTATTCAATTTAACAAACAATAGATTCCTTGGTCTTAAATTTCATTTCTTATTGATATTAATTGTTGAATTCAAAATTCGATATTGCCACTCATCATTTGTCATTAGCAAGGATCCTCTTTTGATCCCAAACACACTTTTTTTGACACATTGATCACGAAATTTAACACATGTGGCTAAACAACCTAGCATATTAATAGAATCAAACAAGTATAAAAAGAGCATTAAAACACTAAATCTATTTAAATCCATCAACCAAAGGAGTCAGTCATCTTGGTTTGCATTTCCTACATAAGTGAACTGGTTTAATTCATAAATCATTAGACATTCTAATGACCTCATTTTAATTACGCTCCTCTTATTCTTACCAGGACTATTTTTCATGCAATAACCTTGAAATTAAATTTTTGCCTCAACCGTAATAAGTATATTCTTTATGAAAAAAATTGTCCAAGGACCATCTATATCATGAATTTATTCAATTTAACAAATAATGGAGTCCTTGATCTTGAATTTCATTTCTTATTGATATTAATTGTTGAATTCAAAATTCGATATTGCCTCCCATCATTTGTCATTAGCAAGGCTCCTCTTTTGATCCTAAACACACTTTTTGGACACATTGATCATGAAATTAACACATGTGGCTAAACAACCTTGTATATTAATATAATCAAACAAGTATAAAGAGCATTAAAACACTAAATCTATTTAAATCCATCAACCAAAGGAGTCAGTCATCTTGGTTTGCATTTCTTACATAAGTGAACTGGTTTAATTCATAAATCATTAGACATTCTAATCACCTCATGTGAATTAGGCCTCTCTTATTGTTACCAAGACTATTTTTCATGCAATAACCTTAAAATTAAAATTTTTCCTCAACCTTAATAAGCATATTCTCTATGAAAAAAAAATGCCCATGGACCATCTATATCATGAATTCATGCAATTTAACAAACAATGGATTCCTTGATCTTAAATTTCATTTCTTATTGATATTAATTGTTGAATTCAAAATTAGATATAGCCTCCCATCATTCATCATTAGCAAGGCTCCTCTTTTGACCCCAAACACACTTTTTTGACACATTGATCATGAAATTAAGTCATGTGTCTAAACAACCTAGTATATTAATAGAATGAAACAAGTATTAAGACCATTAAAACACTAAATCTATTTAAAACCATCAACCAGTGGAGTCAATCATCATGGTTTGCATTTCATACATATGTGAATGGGTTTTAATTTTTAAAATCATGAGACATTCTAATCACCTCATGTTAATTAGGCTCCTCTAATTGTTATTAGGACTATTTGTCATGCAATAACCTTGAAATTAAATTTTTTGCCTCAACCTTAATAAGTATATTCTTTATGAAGATAATGTCCATGGACCATCAATATCATGAATTTATTCAATTTAACAAATAATGGAGTCCTTGATCTTAAATTTCATTTCTTATTGATATTAATTGTTGAATTCAAAATTCGATATTACCTCCCATCATTTGTCATTAGCAAGGCTCCTCTTTTGATCCTAAAACACACTTTTCGACACATTCATCACGAAATTAACAGACGTGGCTAAACAACCTAGTATATTAATAGAATCAAACAAGTATAAAAAAGCATTAAAACACTAAATCTATTTAAATCCATCACCCAAAGGAGTCAGTCATCATGGTTTGCATTTCTGACATATGTGAACTAGTTTAATTCCTAAATCATGAGACATTCTAATCACCTCATGTGAATTATGCTCCACTTATTGTTACCAAGACTATTTGTCATGCAATAACCTTGAAATTAAATTTTTCTTCAACCTTAATGACTATATTCGATATGAAATAAATGCCCATGGACCATCTATATCATGAATTTATTCAATTTAACAAAGAATGGAGTCCTTGATCTTAAATTTCATTTCTTATTGATATTGATTGTTGTATTCAAAATTCGATATTGCATCCCATCATTTGTCATTAGCAAGGCTCCTCTTTTGATCCCAAACACACTTTTTGACACATTGATCACGAAATTAACTCATGTGGCTAAACAACCTAGTATATTAATAGAATCAAACAAGTATAAAGAGCATTAAAAGACTAAATCTATTTAAATCCATCAGCCAAAGGAGTCAGTCATCTTGGTTTGCATTTCTTACATAAATGAAGTGGTTTAATTCATAAATCGTTAGACATTCTAATCACCTCATGTGAATTAGGCCTCTCTTATTGTTACCAAGACTATTTTTCATGCAATAACCTTAAAATTAAATTTTGCCTCAACCTTAATAAGTATATTCTTTATGAAAAAAATGCCCATGGAGCATCTATATCATGAATTCATGCAATTTAACAAACAATGGATTCCTTGATCTTAAATTTCATTTCTTATTGATATTAATTGTTGAATTCAAAATTAGATATAGCCTCCCATCATTCATCATTAGCAAGGCTCCTCTTTTGACCCCAAACACACTTTTTGACACATTGATCATGAAATTAAGTCATGTGTCTAAACAACCTAGTATATTAATAGAATCAAACAAATGTTATGACCATTAAAACACTAAATCTATTTAAATCCATCAACCAGTGGAGTCAATCATCATGGTTTGCATTTCATACATATGTGAATGGGTTTAATTTTTAAATCATGAGACATTCTAATCACCTCATCTGAATTAGGCTCATCTAATTGTTATTAGGACTATTTGTCATGCAATAACCTTGAAATTAAATTTTTCCTCAACCTTAATAAGTATATTCTTTAAGAAGATAATGCCCATGGACCATCTATATCATGAATTCATGCAATTTAACAAACAATGGATTCCTTGATCTTAAATTTCATTTCTTATTGATATTAATTGTTGAATTCAAAATTAGATATAGCCTCCCATCATTCATCATTAGCAAGGCTCCTCTTTTGACCCCAAACACACTTTTTGACACATTGATCATGAAATTAAGTCATGTGTCTAAACAACCTAGTATATTAATAGAATGAAACAAGTATTAAGACCATTAAAAAACACTAAATCTATTTAAAACCATCAACCAGTGGAGTCAATCATCATGGTTTGCATTTCATACATATGTGAATGGGTTTAATTTTTAAATCATGAGACATTCTAATCACCTCATGTTAATTAGGCTCCTCTAATTGTTATTAGGACTATTTGTCATGCAATAACCTTGAAATTAAATTTTGCCTCAACCTTAATAAGTATATTCTTTATGAAGATAATGTCCATGGACCATCAATATCATGAATTTATTCAATTTAACAAACAATAGATTCCTTGGTCTTAAATTTCATTTCTTATTGATATTAATTGTTGAATTCAAAATTCGATATTGCCACTCATCATTTGTCATTAGCAAGGATCCTCTTTTGATCCCAAACACACTTTTTGACACATTGATCACGAAATTAACACATGTGGCTAAACAACCTAGCATATTAATAGAATCAAACAAGTATAAAGAGCATTAAAACACTAAATCTATTTAAATCCATCAACCAAAGGAGTCAGTCATCTTGGTTTGCATTTCCTACATAAGTGAACTGGTTTAATTCATAAATCATTAGACATTCTAATGACCTCATTTTAATTACGCTCCTCTTATTCTTACCAGGACTATTTTTTCATGCAATAACCTTGAAATTAAATTTTTTGCCTCAACCGTAATAAGTATATTCTTTATGAAAAAATTGTCCAAGGACCATCTATATCATGAATTTATTCAATTTAAACAAATAATGGAGTCCTTGATCTTGAATTTCATTTCTTATTGATATTAAATTGTTGAATTCAAAATTCGATATTGCCTCCCATCATTTGTCATTAGCAAGGCTCCTCTTTTGATCCTAAACACACTTTTTGACACATTGATCATGAAATTAACACATGTGGCTAAACAACCTTGTATATTAATATAATCAAACAAGTATAAAGAGCATTAAAACACTAAATCTATTTAAATCCATCAACCAAAGGAGTCAGTCATCTTGGTTTGCATTTCTTACATAAGTGAACTGGTTTAATTCATAAATCATTAGACATTCTAATCACCTCATGTGAATTAGGCCTCTCTTATTGTTACCAAGACTATTTTTCATGCAATAACCTTAAAATTAAATTTTTCCTCAACCTTAATAAGCATATTCTCTATGAAAAAAATGCCCATGGACCATCTATATCATGAATTCATGCAATTTAACAAACAATGGATTCCTTGATCTTAAATTTCATTTCTTATTGATATTAATTGTTGAATTCAAAATTAGATATAGCCTCCCATCATTCATCATTAGCAAGGCTCCTCTTTTGACCCCAAACACACTTTTTGACACATTGATCATGAAATTAAGTCATGTGTCTAAACAACCTAGTATATTAATAGAATGAAACAAGTATTAAGACCATTAAAACACTAAATCTATTTAAAACCATCAACCAGTGGAGTCAATCATCATGGTTTGCATTTCATACATATGTGAATGGGTTTAATTTTTAAATCATGAGACATTCTAATCACCTCATGTTAATTAGGCTCCTCTAATTGTTATTAGGACTATTTGTCATGCAATAACCTTGAAATTAAATTTTGCCTCAACCTTAATAAGTATATTCTTTATGAAGATAATGTCCATGGACCATCAATATCATGAATTTATTCAATTTAACAAATAATGGAGTCCTTGATCTTAAATTTCATTTCTTATTGATATTAATTGTTGAATTCAAAATTCGATATTACCTCCCATCATTTGTCATTAGCAAGGCTCCTCTTTTGATCCTAAACACACTTTTCGACACATTCATCACGAAATTAACAGACGTGGCTAAACAACCTAGTATATTAATAGAATCAAACAAGTATAAAAAGCATTAAAACACTAAATCTATTTAAATCCATCACCCAAAGGAGTCAGTCATCATGGTTTGCATTTCTGACATATGTGAACTAGTTTAATTCCTAAATCATGAGACATTCTAATCACCTCATGTGAATTATGCTCCACTTATTGTTACCAAGACTATTTGTCATGCAATAACCTTGAAATTAAATTTTTCTTCAACCTTAATGACTATATTCGATATGAAATAAATGCCCATGGACCATCTATATCATGAATTTATTCAATTTAACAAAGAATGGAGTCCTTGATCTTAAATTTCATTTCTTATTGATATTGATTGTTGTATTCAAAATTCGATATTGCATCCCATCATTTGTCATTAGCAAGGCTCCTCTTTTGATCCCAAACACACTTTTTGACACATTGATCACGAAATTAACTCATGTGGCTAAACAACCTAGTATATTAATAGAATCAAACAAGTATAAAGAGCATTAAAAGACTAAATCTATTTAAATCCATCAGCCAAAGGAGTCAGTCATCTTGGTTTTGCATTTCTTACATAAATGAAGTGGTTTAATTCATAAATCGTTAGACATTCTAATCACCTCATGTGAATTAGGCCTCTCTTATTGTTACCAAGACTATTTTTCATGCAATAACCTTAAAATTAAATTTTGCCTCAACCTTAATAAGTATATTCTTTATGAAAAAAATGCCCATGAGCATCTATATCATGAATTCATGCAATTTAACAAACAATGGATTCCTTGATCTTAAATTTCATTTCTTATTGATATTAATTGTTGAATTCAAAATTAGATATAGCCTCCCATCATTCATCATTAGCAAGGCTCCTCTTTTGACCCCAAACACACTTTTTGACACATTGATCATGAAATTAAGTCATGTGTGTCTAAACAACCTAGTATATTAATAGAATCAAACAAATGTTATGACCATTAAAACACTAAATCTATTTAAAAATCCATCAACCAGCGGAGTCAATCATCATGGTTTGCATTTCATACATATGTGAATGGGTTTAATTTTTAAATCATGAGACATTCTAATCACCTCATCTGAATTAGGCTCATCTAATTGTTATTAGGACTATTTGTCATGCAATAACCTTGAAATTAAATTTTTCCTCAACCTTAATAAGTATATTCTTTAAGAAGATAATGCCCATGGACCATCTATATCATGAATTCATGCAATTTAACAAACAATGGATTCCTTGATCTTAAATTTCATTTCTTATTGATATTAATTGTTGAATTCAAAATTAGATATAGCCTCCCATCATTCATCATTAGCAAGGCTCCTCTTTTGACCCCAAACACACTTTTTGACACATTGATCATGAAATTAAGTCATGTGTCTAAACAACCTAGTATATTAATAGAATGAAACAAGTATTAAGACCATTAAAACACTAAATCTATTTAAAACCATCAACCAGTGGAGTCAATCATCATGGTTTGCATTTCATACATATGTGAATGGGTTTAATTTTTAAATCATGAGACATTCTAATCACCTCATGTTAATTAGGCTCCTCTAATTGTTATTAGGACTATTTGTCATGCAATAACCTTGAAATTAAATTTTGCCTCAACCTTAATAAGTATATTCTTTATGAAGATAATGTCCATGGACCATCAATATCATGAATTTATTCAATTTAACAAACAATAGATTCCTTGGTCTTAAATTTCATTTCTTATTGATATTAATTGTTGAATTCAAAATTCGATATTGCCACTCATCATTTGTCATTAGCAAGGATCCTCTTTTGATCCCAAACACACTTTTTGACACATTGATCACGAAATTAACACATGTGGCTAAACAACCTAGCATATTAATAGAATCAAACAAGTATAAAGAGCATTAAAACACTAAATCTATTTAAATCCATCAACCAAAGGAGTCAGTCATCTTGGTTTGCATTTCCTACATAAGTGAACTGGTTTAATTCATAAATCATTAGACATTCTAATGACCTCATTTTAATTACGCTCCTCTTATTCTTACCAGGACTATTTTTCATGCAATAACCTTGAAATTAAATTTTGCCTCAACCGTAATAAGTATATTCTTTATGAAAAAATTGTCCAAGGACCATCTATATCATGAATTTATTCAATTTAACAAATAATGGAGTCCTTGATCTTGAATTTCATTTCTTATTGATATTAATTGTTGAATTCAAAATTCGATATTGCCTCCCATCATTTGTCATTAGCAAGGCTCCTCTTTTGATCCTAAACACACTTTTTGACACATTGATCATGAAATTAACACATGTGGCTAAACAACCTTGTATATTAATATAATCAAACAAGTATAAAGAGCATTAAAACACTAAATCTATTTAAATCCATCAACCAAAGGAGTCAGTCATCTTGGTTTGCATTTCTTACATAAGTGAACTGGTTTAATTCATAAATCATTAGACATTCTAATCACCTCATGTGAATTAGGCCTCTCTTATTGTTACCAAGACTATTTTTCATGCAATAACCTTAAAATTAAATTTTTCCTCAACCTTAATAAGCATATTCTCTATGAAAAAAATGCCCATGGACCATCTATATCATGAATTCATGCAATTTAACAAACAATGGATTCCTTGATCTTAAATTTCATTTCTTATTGATATTAATTGTTGAATTCAAAATTAGATATAGCCTCCCATCATTCATCATTAGCAAGGCTCCTCTTTTGACCCCAAACACACTTTTTGACACATTGATCATGAAATTAAGTCATGTGTCTAAACAACCTAGTATATTAATAGAATGAAACAAGTATTAAGACCATTAAAACACTAAATCTATTTAAAACCATCAACCAGTGGAGTCAATCATCATGGTTTGCATTTCATACATATGTGAATGGGTTTTATTTTTTAATCATGAGACATTCTAATCACCTCATGTTAATTAGGCTCCTCTAATTGTTATTAGGACTATTTGTCATGCAATAACCTTGAAATTAAATTTTGCCTCAACCTTAATAAGTATATTCTTTATGAAGATAATGTCCATGGACCATCAATATCATGAATTTATTCAATTTAACAAATAATGGAGTCCTTGATCTTAAATTTCATTTCTTATTGATATTAATTGTTGAATTCAAAATTCGATATTACCTCCCATCATTTGTCATTAGCAAGGCTCCTCTTTTGATCCTAAACACACTTTTCGACACATTCATCACGAAATTAACAGACGTGGCTAAACAACCTAGTATATTAAATAGAATCAAACAAGTATAAAAAGCATTAAAACACTAAATCTATTTAAATCCATCACCCAAAGGAGTCAGTCATCATGGTTTGCATTTCTGACATATGTGAACTAGTTTAATTCCTAAATCATGAGACATTCTAATCACCTCATGTGAATTATGCTCCACTTATTGTTACCAAGACTATTTGTCATGCAATAACCTTGAAATTAAATTTTTTCTTCAACCTTAATGACTATATTCGATATGAAATAAATGCCCATGGACCATCTATATCATGAATTTATTCAATTTAACAAAGAATGGAGTCCTTGATCTTAAATTTCATTTCTTATTGATATTGATTGTTGTATTCAAAATTCGATATTGCATCCCATCATTTGTCATTAGCAAGGCTCCTCTTTTGATCCCAAACACACTTTTTGACACATTGATCACGAAATTAACTCATGTGGCTAAACAACCTAGTATATTAATAGAATCAAACAAGTATAAAGAGCATTAAAAGACTAAATCTATTTAAATCCATCAGCCAAAGGAGTCAGTCATCTTGGTTTGCATTTCTTACATAAATGAAGTGGTTTAATTCATAAATCGTTAGACATTCTAATCACCTCATGTGAATTAGGCCTCTCTTATTGTTACCAAGACTATTTTTCATGCAATAACCTTAAAATTAAATTTTGCCTCAACCTTAATAAGTATATTCTTTATGAAAAAAATGCCCATGGAGCATCTATATCATGAATTCATGCAATTTAACAAACAATGGATTCCTTGATCTTAAATTTCATTTCTTATTGATATTAATTGTTGAATTCAAAATTAGATATAGCCTCCCATCATTCATCATTAGCAAGGCTCCTCTTTTGACCCCAAACACACTTTTTGACACATTGATCATGAAATTAAGTCATGTGTCTAAACAACCTAGTATATTAATAGAATCAAACAAATGTTATGACCATTAAAACACTAAATCTATTTAAATCCATCAACCAGTGGAGTCAATCATCATGGTTTTCATTTCATACATATGTGAATGGGTTTAATTTTTAAATCATGAGACATTCTAATCACCTCATCTGAATTAGGCTCATCTAATTGTTATTAGGACTATTTGTCATGCAATAACCTTGAAATTAAATTTTTCCTCAACCTTAATAAGTATATTCTTTAAGAAGATAATGCCCATGGACCATCTATATCATGAATTCATGCAATTTAACAAACAATGGATTCCTTGATCTTAAATTTCATTTCTTATTGATATTAATTGTTGAATTCAAAATTAGATATAGCCTCCCATCATTCATCATTAGCAAGGCTCCTCTTTTGACCCCAAACACACACTTTTTGACACATTGATCATGAAATTAAGTCATGTGTCTAAACAACCTAGTATATTAATAGAATGAAACAAGTATTAAGACCATTAAAACACTAAAAATCTATTTAAAACCATCAACCAGTGGAGTCAATCATCATGGTTTGCATTTCATACATATGTGAATGGGTTTAATTTTTTAAATCATGAGACATTCTAATCACCTCATGTTAATTAGGCTCCTCTAATTGTTTATTAGGACTATTTGTCATGCAATAACCTTGAAATTAAATTTTGCCTCAACCTTAATAAGTATATTCTTTATGAAGATAATGTCCATGGACCATCAATATCATGAATTTATTCAATTTAACAAACAATAGATTCCTTGGTCTTAAATTTCATTTCTTATTGATATTAATTGTTGAATTCAAAATTCGATATTGCCACTCATCATTTGTCATTAGCAAGGATCCTCTTTTGATCCCAAACACACTTTTTGACACATTGATCACGAAATTAACACATGTGGCTAAACAACCCTAGCATATTAATAGAATCAAACAAGTATAAAGAGCATTAAAAACACTAAATCTATTTAAATCCATCAACCAAAGGAGTCAGTCATCTTGGTTTTGCATTTCCTACATAAGTGAACTGGTTTAATTTCATAAATCATTAGACATTCTAATGACCTCATTTTAATTACGCTCCTCTTATTCTTACCAGGACTATTTTTCATGCAATAACCTTGAAATTAAATTTTGCCTCAACCGTAATAAGTATATTCTTTATGAAAAAATTGTCCAAGGACCATCTATATCATGAATTTATTCAATTTAACAAATAATGGAGTCCTTGATCTTGAATTTCATTTCTTATTGATATTAATTGTTGAATTCAAAATTCGATATTGCCTCCCATCATTTGTCATTAGCAAGGCTCCTCTTTTGATCCTAAACACACTTTTTGACACATTGATCACGAAATTAACACATGTGGCTAAACAACCTAGTATATTAATAGAAGCAAACAAGTATAAAGAGTATTAAAACACTAAATCTATTTAAGTCCATCTGCCAAAGGAGTCAGTCATCTTGGTTTGCATTTCTTACATAAGTGAACTGGTTTAATTCATAAATCATTAGACATTCTAATCACCTCATGTGAATTAGGCCTCTCTTATTGTTACCAGGACTATTTTTCATGCAATAACCTTAAAATGAAATTTTGCCTCAACCTTAATAAGTATATTCTTTATGAAAAAAATGCCCATGGACCATCTATATCATGAATTCATGCAATTTAACAAACAATGGATTCCTTGATCTTCAATTTCATTTCTTATTGATATTAATTGTTGAATTCAAAATTAGATATTGCCTCCCATCATTCGTCATTAGCAAGGCTCCTCTTTTGACCCCAAACACACTTTTTGACACATTGATCATGAAATTAACACATGTGTCTAAACAACCTAGTATATTAATAGAGTCAAGCAAGTATAAATAGCATTAAAACACTAAATCTATTTAAATCCATCAACCAAAGGAGTCAGTCATCTTTGTTTGCATTTCTTACATAAGTGAACTGGTTTAATTCATAAATCATTAGGCATTCTAATCACCTCATTTTAATTACGCTCCTCTTATTGTTACCAGGACTATTTTTCATGCAATAACCTTGAAATTAAATTTTGCCTCAACCGTAATAAGTATATTCTTTATGAAAAAATTTTCCAAGGACCATCTATATCATGAATTTATTCAATTTAACAAATAATGGAGTCCTTGATCTTGAATTTCATTTCTTATTGATATTAATTGTTGAATCCAAAATTCGATATTGGCTCCCATCATTTGTCATTAGCAAGGCTCCTCTTTTGATCCTAAACACACTTTTTGACACATTGATCATGAAATTAACACATGTGGCTAAACAACCTTGTATATTAATATAATCAAACAAGTATAAAGAGCATTAAAACACTAAATCTATTTAAATCCATCAACCAAAGGAGTCAGTCATCTTGGTTTGCATTTCTTACATAAGTGAACTGGTTTAATTCATAAATCATTAGACATTCTAATCACCTCATTTTAATTACGCTCCTCTTATTGTTTCCAGGACTCTTTTTCATGAAATAACCTTGAAATTAAATTTTGCCTCAACCTTAATAAGTATATTCTTTTTTAAGATAACGTCCATGGACCATCAATATCATGAATTAATTCAATTTAACAAACAATAGATTCCTTGATCTTAAATTTCATTTCTTATTGATATTAATATTTGAATTCAAAATTCGATATTGCCACTCATCATTTGTCATTAGCAAGGATCCTCTTTTGATCCCAAACACACTTTTTGACACATTGATCACGAAATTAACACATGTGGCTAAACAACCTAGCATATTAATAGAATCAAACAAGTATAAAGAGCATTAAATCACTAAATCTATTTAAATCCATCAACCAAAGGAGTCAGTAATCATGGTTTGCAATTCATACATATGTGAACTAGTTTAATTCCTAAATCATGAGACATTCTAATCACCTCATGTGAATTAGGCTCCTCTTATTGTTACCGGGACTATTTGTCATGCAATATCCTTGAAATTAAATTTTGCCTCATCCTTAATGACTATATTCATCATGAAATAAATGCCCATGGACCATCAATATCATGAGTTTATTCAATTTAACAATTAATGGAGTCCTTGATGTTAAATTTCATTTCATATTGATATTAATTGTTGAATTCAAAATTCGATATTGCCTCCCATCATTTGTCATTAGCAAGGCTCCTCTTTTGACCCCAAACACACTTTTTGACACATTGATCATGAAATTAACACATGTGGCTAAACAAACTAGTATATTAATAGAATCAAACAAGTATAAAGAGCATTAAAACACTAAATCTATTTAAATCCATCAACCAAAGGAGTCAGTCATCTTGGTTTGCATTTCTTACATAAGTGAACTGGTTTAATTCATAAATCATTAGACATTCTAATCACCTCATGTGAATTAGGCCTCTCTTATTGTTGACAGGACTATTTTTCATGCAATAACCGTAAAATTAAATTTTGCCTCAACCTTAATAAGTATATTCTTTATGAAAAAAATGCCCATGGACCATCTATATCATGAATTCATGCAATTTAACAAACAATGGATTCCTTGATCTTCAATTTCATTTCTTATTGATATTAATTGTTGAATTCAAAATTAGATATTGCCTCCCATCATTCGTCATTAGCAAGGCTCCTCTTTTGACCCCAAACACACTTTTTGACACATTGATCATGAAATTAACACATGTGTCTAAACAACCTAGTATATTAATAGAGTCAAACAAGTATAAATAGCATTAAAACACTAAATCTATTTAAATCCATCAACCAAAGGAGTCAGTCATGTTGGTTTGCATTTCTTACATAAGTGAACTGGTTTAATTCATAAATCATTAGACATTCTAATCACCTCATGTGAATTAGGCCTCTCTTATTGTTACCAGGACTATTTTTCATGCAATAACCTTAAAATTAAATTTTGCCTCAACCTTAATAAGTATATTCTTTATGAAAAAAATGCCCATGGACCATCTATATCATGAATTCATGCAATTTAACAAACAATGGATTCCTTGATCTTCAATTTCATTTCTTATTGATATTAATTGTTGAATTCAAAATTAGATATTGCCTCCCATCATTCATCATTAGCAAGGCTCCTCTTTTGACCCCAAACACACTTTTTGACACATTGATCATGAAATTAACACATGTGTCTAAACAACCTAGTATATTAATAGAGTCAAGCAAGTATAAATAGCATTAAAACACTAAATCTATTTAAATCCATCAACCAAAGGAGTCAGTCATCTTTGTTTGCATTTCTTACATAAGTGAACTGGTTTAATTCATAAATCATTAGGCATTCTAATCACCTCATTTTAATTACGCTCCTCTTATTGTTACCAGGACTATTTTTCATGCAATAACCTTGAAATTAAATTTTGCCTCAACCGTAATAAGTATATTCTTTATGAAAAAATTTTCCAAGGACCATCTATATCATGAATTTATTCAATTTAACAAATAATGGAGTCCTTGATCTTGAATTTCATTTCTTATTGATATTAATTGTTGAATCCAAAATTCGATATTGGCTCCCATCATTTGTCATTAGCAAGGCTCCTCTTTTGATCCTAAACACACTTTTTGACACATTGATCATGAAATTAACACACATGTGGCTAAACAACCTTGTATATTAATATAATCAAACAAGTATAAAGAGCATTAAAACACTAAATCTATTTAAAATCCATCAACCAAAGGAGTCAGTCATCTTGGTTTGCATTTCTTACATAAGTGAACTGGTTTAATTCATAAATCATTAGACATTCTAATCACCTCATTTTAATTACGCTCCTCTTATTGTTTCCAGGACTCTTTTTCATGAAATAACCTTGAAATTAAATTTTGCCTCAACCTTAATAAGTATATTCTTTTTTAAGATAACGTCCATGGACCATCAATATCATGAATTAATTCAATTTAACAAACAATAGATTCCTTGATCTTAAATTTCATTTCTTATTGATATTAATTGTTGAATTCAAAATTCGATATTGCCACTCATCATTTGTCATTAGCAAGGATCCTCTTTTGATCCCAAACACACTTTTTGACACATTGATCACGAAATTAACACATGTGGCTAAACAACCTAGCATATTAATAGAATCAAACAAGTATAAAGAGCATTAAATCACTAAATCTATTTAAATCCATCAACCAAAGGAGTCAGTAATCATGGTTTGCAATTCATACATATGTGAACTAGTTTAATTCCTAAATCATGAGACATTCTAATCACCTCATGTGAATTAGGCTCCTCTTATTGTTACCGGGACTATTTGTCATGCAATATCCTTGAAATTAAATTTTGCCTCATCCTTAATGACTATATTCGTCATGAAATAAATGCCCATGGACCATCAATATCATGAGTTTATTCAATTTAACAAATAATGGAGTCCTTGATGTTAAATTTCATTTCATATTGATATTAATTGTTGAATTCAAAATTCGATATTGCCTCCCATCATTTGTCATTAGCAAGGCTCCTCTTTTGACCCCAAACACACTTTTTGACACATTGATCATGAAATTAACACATGTGGCTAAACAAACTAGTATATTAATAGAATCAAACAAGTATAAAGAGCATTAAAACACTAAATCTATTTAAATCCATCAACCAAAGGAGTCAGTCATCTTGGTTTGCATTTCTTACATAAGTGAACTGGTTTAATTCATAAATCATTAGACATTCTAATCACCTCATGTGAATTAGGCCTCTCTTATTGTTAACAGGAATATTTTTCATGCAATAACCGTAAAATTAAATTTTGCCTCAACCTTAATAAGTATATTCTTTATGAAAAAAATGCCCATGGACCATCTATATCATGAATTCATGCAATTTAACAAACAATGGATTCCTTGATCTTCAATTTCATTTCTTATTGATATTAATTGTTGAATTCAAAATTAGATATTGCCTCCCATCATTCGTCATTAGCAAGGCTCCTCTTTTGACCCCAAACACACTTTTTGACACATTGATCATGAAATTAACACATGTGTCTAAACAACCTAGTATATTAATAGAGTCAAACAAGTATAAATAGCATTAAAACACTAAATCTATTTAAATCCATCAACCAAAGGAGTCAGTCATCTTTGTTTGCATTTCTTACATAAGTGAACTGGTTTAATTCATAAATCATTAGGCATTCTAATCACCTCATTTTAATTACGCTCCTCTTATTCTTACCAGGACTATTTTTCATGCAATAACCTTGAAATTAAATTTTGCCTCAACCGTAATAAGTATATTCTTTATGAAAGAATTGTCCAAGGACCATCTATATCATGAATTTATTCAATTTAACAAATAATGGAGTCCTTGATCTTGAATTTCATTTCTTATTGATATTAATTGTTGAATCCAAAATTCGATATTGGCTCCCATCATTTGTCATTAGCAAGGCTCCTCTTTTGATCCTAAACACACTTTTTGACACATTGATCATGAAATTAACACATGTGGCTAAACAACCTTGTATATTAATATAATCAAACAAGTATAAAGAGCATTAAAACACTAAATCTATTTAAATCCATCAACCAAAGGAGTCAGTCATCTTGGTTTGCATTTCTTACATAAGTGAACTGGTTTAATTCATAAATCATTAGACATTCTAATCACCTCATGTGAATTAGGCCTCTCTTATTGTTACCAAGACTATTTTTCATGCAATAACCTTAAAATTAAAATTTTCCTCAACCTTAATAAGCATATTCTCTATGAAAAAAATGCCCATGGACCATCTATATCATGAATTCATGCAATTTAACAAACAATGGATTCCTTGATCTTAAATTTCATTTCTTATTGATATTAATTGTTGAATTCAAAATTAGATATAGCCTCCCATCATTCATCATTAGCAAGGCTCCTCTTTTGACCCCAAACACACTTTTTGACACATTGATCATGAAATTAAGTCATGTGTCTAAAAAACCTAGTTATTAAAAGAATCAAACAAGTATTAAGACCATTAAAACACTAAATCTATTTAAAACCATCAACCAGTGGAGTCAATCATCATGGTTTGCATTTCATACATATGTGAATGGGTTTAATTTTTAAATCATGAGACATTCTAATCACCTCATGTTAATTAGGCTCCTCTAATTGTTATTAGGACTATTTGTCATGCAATAACCTTGAAATTAAATTTCGCCTCAACCTTAATAAGTATGTGAACTAGTTTAATTCCTAAATCATGAGACATTCTAATCACCTCATGTGAATTAGGCTCCTCTAATTGTTACCCGGACTATTTGTCATGCAATAACCTTGAAATTAAATTTTGCTTCTTCCTTAATGAATATATTTGTTATGAAATAAATGCCCATGGACCATCTATATAATGAATTTATTCAATTTAACAAATAATGGAGTCCTTGATGTTAAATTTCATTTCTTATTGATATTAATTGTTGAATTCAAAATTCGATATTACCTCCCATCATTTGTCATTAGCAAGGCTCCTCTTTTGATCCTAAACACACTTTTCGACACATTCATCACGAAATTAACAGACGTGGCTAAACAACCTAGTATATTAATAGAATCAAACAAGTATAAAAAGCATTAAAACACTAAATCTATTTCAATCCATCACCCAAAGGAGTCAGTCATCATGGTTTGCATTTCTGACATATGTGAACTAGTTTAATTCCTAAATCATGAGACATTCTAATCACCTCATGTGAATTAGGCTCCACTTATTGTTACCAAGACTATTTGTCATGCAATAACCTTGAAATTAAATTTTGCTTCAACCTTAATGACTATATTCGATATGAAATAAATGCCCATGGACCATCTATATCATGAATTTATTCAATTTAACAAAGAATGGAGTCCTTGATCTTAAATTTCATTTCTTATTGATATTGATTGTTGTATTCAAAATTTGATATTGCCTCCCATCATTTGTCATTAGCAAGGCTCCTCTTTTGATCCCAAACACACTTTTTGACACATTGATCACGAAATTAACACATGTGGCTAAACAACCTAGTATAGTAATAGAATCAAACAAGTATAAAGAGCATTAAAAGACTAAATCTATTTAAATCCATCAGCCAAAGGAGTCAGCCATCTTGGTTTGCATTTCCTACATAAATGAACTGGTTTAATTCATAAATCGTTAGACATTCTAATCACATCATGTGAATTAGGCCTCTCTTATTGTTACCAGGACTATTTTTCATGCAATAACCTTAAAATTAAATTTTGCCTCAACCTTAATAAGTATATTCTTTATGAAAAAAATGCCCATGGAGCATCTATATCATGAATTCATGCAATTTAACAAACAATGGATTCCTTGATCTTAAATTTCATTTCTTATTGATATTAATTGTTGAATTCAAAATTAGATATAGCCTCCCATCATTCCTCATTAGCAAGGCTCCTTTTTTGACCCCAAACACACTTTTTGACACATTGATCATGAAATTAAGTCATGTGTCTAAACAACCTAGTATATTAATAGAATCAAACAAATGTTATGACCATTAAAACACTAAATCTATTTAAATCCATCAACCAGTGGAGTCAATCATCATGGTTTGCATTTCATACATATGTGAATGGGTTTAATTTTTAAATCATGAGACATTCTAATCACCTCATCTGAATTAGGCTCATCTAATTGTTATTAGGACTATTTGTCATGCAATAACCTTGAAATTAAATTTTGCCTCAACCTTAATAAGTATATTCTTTAAAAAGATAATGCCCATGGACCATCAATATCATGAATTAATTCAATTTAACAAACAATGGATTCCTTGATCTTAAATTTCATTTCTTATTGATATTAATTGTTGAATTCAAAATTAGATATAGCCTCCCATCATTCATCATTAGCAAGGCTCCTCTTTTGACCCCAAACACACTTTTTGACACATTGATCATGAAATTAACACTTGTGGCAAAACAACCTAGATTATTAATAGAATCAAACAAGTATAAAGAGCATTAAAACACTAAATCTATTTAAATCCATCAACCAAAGGAGTCAGTCATCATTGTTTGCATTTCTTACATAAGTGAACTGGTTTAATTCATAAATCATTAGACATTCTAATCACCTCATTTTAATTACGCTCCTCTTATTGTTAACAGGACTATTTTTCATGCAATAACCTTGAAATTAAATTCTGCCTCAACCTTAATAAGTATATTCTTTATGAAGATAATGCCCATGGACCATCAATATCATGAATTAATTCAATTTAACAAACAAAAGATTCCTTGATCTTAAATTTCATTTCCTATTGATATTAATTGTTCAATTCAAAATTCGATATTGCCTCTCATCATTTGTCATTAGCAAGGCTCCTCTTTTGATCCCAAACACACTTTTTGACACATTGATCACGAAATTAACACATGTGGCTAAACAACCTAGTATATTAATAGAATCAAACAAGTATAAAGAGCATTAAAACACTAAATCTATTTAAATCCATCAACCAAAGGAGTCAGTCATCTTGGTTTGCATTTCCTACATAAGTGAACTAATTTAATTCATAAATCATTAGACATTCTAATCACCTCATGTGAATTAGGCCTCTCTTATTGTTACCACGACTATTTTTCATGCAATAACCTTAAAATTAAATTTTGCCTCAACCTTCATAAGTATATTCTTTGTGAAAAAAATGCCCATGGACCATCTATATCATGAATTCATGCAATTTAACAAACAATGGATTCCTTGATCTTCAATTTCATTTCTTATTGATATTAATTGTTGAATTCAAAATTAGATATTGCCTCCCATCATTCGTCAATAGCAAGGCTCCTCTTTTGACCATAAACACACTTTTTGACACATTGATCATGAAATTAACACATGTGTCTAAACAACCTAGTATATTAATAGAGTCAAACAAGTATAAATAGCATTAAAACACTAAATCTATTTAAATCCATCAACCAAAGGAGTCAGTCATCTTTGTTTGCATTTCTTACATAAGTGAAATGGTTTAATTCATAAATCATTAGACATTCTAATCACCTCATTTTAATTACGCTCCTCTTATTGTTAACAGGACTATTTTTCATGCAATAACCTTGAAATTAAATTCTGCCTCAACCTTAATAAGTATATTCTTTATGAAGATAATGTCCATGGACCATCAATATCATGAATTAATTCAATTTAACAAACAAAAGATTCCTTGATCTTAAATTTCATTTCCTATTGATATTAATTGTTCAATTCAAAATTCGATATTGCCTCTCATCATTTGTCATTAGCAAGGCTCCTCTTTTGATCCCAAACACACTTTTTGACACATTGATCACGAAATTAACACATGTGGCTAAACAACCTAGTATATTAATAGAATCAAACAAGTATAAAGAGCATTAAAACACTAAATCTATTTAAATCCATCAACCAAAGGAGTCAGTCATCTTGGTTTGCATTTCCTACATAAGTGAACTAATTTAAATTCATAAAATCATTAGACATTCTAATCACCTCATGTGAATTAGGCCTCTCTTATTGTTACCACGACTATTTTTCATGCAATAACCTTAAAATTAAATTTTGCCTCAACCTTCATAAGTATATTCTTTGTGAAAAAAATGCCCATGGACCATCTATATCATGAATTCATGCAATTTAACAAACAATGGATTCCTTGATCTTCAATTTCATTTCTTATTGATATTAATTGTTGAATTCAAAATTAGATATTGCCTCCCATCATTCGTCAATAGCAAGGCTCCTCTTTTGACCATAAACACACTTTTTGACACATTGATCATGAAATTAAAACATGTGTCTAAACAACCTAGTATATTAATAGAGTCAAACAATTATAAATAGCATTAAAACACTAAATCTATTTAAATCCATCAACCAAAGGAGTCAGTCATCTTTGTTTGCATTTCTTACATAAGTGAACTGGTTTAATTCATAAATCATTAGACATTCTAATCACCTCATTTTAATTACGCTCCTCTTATTGTTACCAGGACTATTTTTCATGAAATAACCTTGAATTCAAAATTCGATATTGCCTCCCATCATTTGTCATTGGCAAGGCTCCTCTTATTGTTACCGGGACTATTTGTCATGCAATAACCTTGAAATTAAATTTGGCTTCATCCTTAATGACTATATTCGTTATGAAATAAATGCCCATGGACCATCTATATCATGAGTTATTCAATTTAACAAATAATGGAGTCCTTGATCTTAAATTTCATTTCATATTGATACTAATTGTTGAATTCAAAATTCGATATTGCCTCCCATCATTTGTCATTAGCAAGGCTCCTCTTTTGATCCCAAACACACTTTTCGACACATTCATCACGAAATTAACAGACGTGGCTAAACAACCTAGTAAATTAATAGAATCAAACAAGTATAAAAAGCATTAAAACACTAAATCTATTTAAATCCTTCACCCGAAGGAGTCAGTCATCATGGTTTGAATTTCTGACATATGTGAACTAGTTTAATTCCTAAATCATGAGACATTCTAATCACCTCATGTGAATTAGGCTCCACTTATTGTTACCAAGACTATTTGTCATGCAATAACCTTGAAATTAAATTTTGCTTCAACCTTAATGACTATATTCATTATGAAATAAATGCCCATGGAACATCTATATCATGAATTTATTCAATTTAACAAATAATGGAGTCCTTGATCTTAAATTTCATTTCTTATTGATATTAAATGTTGAATTCAAAATTCGATATTGCCTCCCATCATTTGTCATTAGCAAGGCTCCTCTTTTGATCCCAAACACACTTTTTGACACATTGATCACGAAATTAACACATGTGGCTAAACAACCTAGTATATTAATAGAATCAAACAAGTATAAAGAGCATTAAAACACTAAATCTATTTACATCCATCAACCAAAGGAGTCAGTCATCTTGGTTTGCATTTCTTACATAAGTGAACTGGTTTAATTCATAAATCATGAGACATTCTAATCACCTCATGTGAATTAGGCTCCTCTTATTGTTACCAGCACTATTTTTCATGCAATTACCTTGAAATTAAATTTTGCCTCAACGTTAATAAGTATATTCTTTCTGAAAAAAAATGTCCATGGACCATCTATATCAGGAATTCATTCAATTTAACAAACAATGGATTCCTTGATCTTAAATTTCATTTCTTATTGATATTGATTGTTGAATTCAAAATTCGATATTGCCTCCCATCATTTGTCATTAGCAAGGCTCCTCTTTTGGCCCCAAACACACTTTTTGACACATTGATCACGAAATTAACACACGTGACTAAACAACCTAATATATTAATAAAATCAAACAAGTATAAAAAGCATTAAAACACTAAATCTATTTAAATCCATCACCCAATGAAGTCAGTCATCATGGCATTTCTTATATATGTGAACTAGTTTAATTCCTAAATCATGAGACATTCTAATCACCTCATGTGAATTAGGCTCCTCTAATTGTTACCAGGACTATTTGTCATGCAATAACCTTGAAATTAAATTTTGTTTCATCCTTAATGACTATATTCGTTTTGAAATAAATGCCCATAGACCATCTATATCATGAATTTATTCAATTTAACAAATAATGGAGTCCTTGATCTTGAATTTCATTTCTTATTGATATTAATTGTTGAATTCAAAATTCGATATTGCCTCCCATCATTTGTCATCAGCAAGGCTGCTCTTTTGATCCTAAACACACTTTTTGACACATTGATCACGAAATTAACACATGTGGCTAAACAATCTAGTATATTAATAGAATCAAACAAGTATAAAAAGCATTAAAACACTAAATCTATTTAAATCCATCAGCCAAAGGAGTCAGTCATCTTGGTTTGCATTTCTTACATAAGTGAACTGGTTTAATTCATAATCATTAGACATTCTAATCACCTCATGTGAATTAGGCCTCTCTTATTGTTACCAGGACTATTTTTCATGCAATAACCTTAAAATTAAATTTTGCCTCAACCTTAATAAGTATATTCTTTATGAAAAAAATGCCCATGGACCATCTATATCATGAATTCATGCAATTTAACAAACAATGGATTACTTCATCTTAAATTTCATTTCTTATTGATATTAATTGTTGAATTCAAAATTAGATATTGCCTCCCAGCATTCATCATTAGCAAGGCTCCTCTTTTGACCCCAAACACACTTTTTGACACATTGATCATGAAATTAATACATGTGTCTAAACAACCTAGTATATTAATAGAATCAAACAAGTATGAAGACCATTAAAACACTAAATCTATTGAAATCCATCAACCAATGGAGTCAATCATCATGGTTTGCATTTCATACATATGTGAATGGGTTTAATTTTTAAATCATGAGACATTCTAATCACCTCATGTGAATTAGGCTCCTCTAATTGTTATTAGGACTATTTGTCATGCAATAACCTTGAAATTAAATTTTGCCTCAACCTTAATAAGTATATTCTTTATGAAGATAATGCCCATGGACCATCAATATCATGAATTAATTCAATTTAACAAACAATGGATTCCTTGATCTTAAATTTCATTTTTTATTGATATTAATTGTTGAATTCAAAATTCGATATTGCCTCCCATCATTTGTCATTAGCAAGGCTCCTCTTTTGAACCCAAAAACACTTTTTGAGACATTGATCATGAAATTAACACACGTGGCTGCACAGCCTAGTATATTAATAGAATCAAACAAGTATAAACAGCATTAAAACACTAAATCTATTTAAATCCATCAACCAAAGGAGTCAGTCATCATGGTTTGCATTTCTTACATATGTGAACTAGTTTAATTCCTAAATTATGAGACATTCTAATCACCTCATGTGAATTAGGCTCCTCTTATTGTTACTAGGGCTATTTGTCATGCAATAACCTTGAAATTAAATTTTGCTTCATCCTTAATGACTATATTTGTTATGAAATAAATGCCCATGGACCATATATATCATGAATTTATTGAATTTAACAAATAATGGTGTCCTTGATCTTAAATTTCATTTCTTATTGATATTAATTGTTGAATTAAAAATTAGATATTGCCTCCCATCATTCGTCATTAGCAAGGCTCCACTTTTGACCCCAAAAACACTTTTTGACACATTGATCACGAAATTAACACATGTGTCTAAACAACCTACTATATTAATAGAATCAAACAAGTATTAAGGGACTTAAAACACTAAATCTATTTAAATCCATCAACCAAAGGAGTCAGTGATCATGGTTTGCATTTCATACATATGTGAACTAGTTTAATTCCTAAATCATAAGACATTCTAATCACCTCATGTGAATTAGGCTCCTCTTATTGTTATCGGGACTATTTGTCATGCAATAACCTTGAAATTAAATTTTGCTTCATCCTTAATGTCTAAATTCGTTATGAAATAAATGCCCAAGGACCATCTATATCATGAATTTATTCAATTTAACAAATAATGGAGTCCTTGATCTTAAATTTCATTTCTTATTGATATTAATTGTTGAATTCAAAATTCGATATTGCCTCCCATCATTTGTCATTAGCAAGGCTCCTCTTTTGATCCCAAACACACTTTTCCACACATTCATCAAGAAATTAAAAGACGTGGCTAAACAACCTAGTATATGAATAGAATCAAACAAGTATAAAAAAGCATTAAAACACACTAAATCTATTTAAATCCATCACCCAAAGGAGGTAGTCATCATGGTTTGCATTTCTGACATATGTGAACTAGTTTAATTCCTAAATCATGAGACATTCTAATCACCTCATGTGAATTACGCTCCACTTATTGTTACCAAGACTATTTGTCATGTAATAACCTTGAAATTAAATTTTGCTTCAACCTTAATGACTATATTCGTTATGAACTAAAGGCCCATGGACCATCTATATCATGAATTTATTCAATTTAACAAAGAGTGGAGTCCTTGATCTTAAATTTCATTTCTTATTGATATTAATTGTTGAATTCAAAATTCGATATTGCCTCCCATCATTTGTCATTAGCAAGGCTCCTCTTTTGATCCTAAACACACTTCTTGACACATTGATCACGAAATTAACACATGTGGCCAAACAACCTAGTATATTAATAGAATCAAACAAGTATAAAGAGCATTAAAACACTAAATCTATTTAAATCCATCAACCAAAGGAGTCAGTCATCTTGGTTTGCATTTCTTACATAAGTGAACTGGCTTAATTCATAATCATTAGACATTCTAATCACCTCATGTGAATTAGGCCTCTCTTATTGTTACCAGGACTATTTTTCATGCAATAACCTTAAAATTAAAGAGCATCCTTAATGTCTAAATTCGTTATGAAATAAATGCCCATGGATCATCTATATCATGAATTTTATTCAATTTAACAAATAAATGGAGTCCTTGATCTTAAATTTCATTTCTTATTGATATTAATTGTTGAATTCAAAATTCGATATTGCCTCCCATCATTTGTCATTAGCAAGGCTCCTCTTTTGATCCTAAACACACTTGTTGACACATTGATCACGAAATTAACACATGTGGCCAAACAACCTAGTATATTAATAGAATCAAACAAGTATAAAGAGCATTAAAACACTAAATCTATTTAAATCCATCAACCAAAGGAGTCAATCATCTTGGTTTGCATTTCTTACATAAGTGAACTGGTTTAATTCATAATCATTAGACATTCTAATCACCTCATGTGAATTAGGCTCCTCTTATTGTTACCGGGACTATTTGTCATGCAATAACCTTGAAATTAAATTTTGCTTCATCCTTAATGTCTAAATTCGTTATGAAATAAATGCCCATGGACCATTTATATCATGAATTTATTCAATTTAACAAATAATGGAGTCCTTGATCTTAAATTTCATTTCTTATTGATATTAATTGTTGAATTCAAAATTCGATATTGCCTCCCATCATTTGTCATTAGCAAGGCTCCTCTTTTGATCCCAAACACACATTTCGACACATTCATCACGAAATTAAAAGACGTGGCTAAACAACCTAGTATAATAATAGAATCAAACAAGTATAAAAAGCATTAAAACACTAAATCTATTTAAATCCATCACCCAAAGGAGGTAGTCATCATGGTTTGCATTTCTGACATATGTGAACTAGTTTAATTCCTAAATCATGAGACATTCTAATCACCTCATGTGAATTAGGCTCCACTTATTGTTACCAAGAGTATTTGTCATGCAATAACCTTGAAATTAAATTTTGCTTCAACCTTAATGACTATATTCGTTATGAAATAAATGCCCATGGACCATCTATATCATGAATTCATTCAATTTAATAAACAATGGAGTCCTTGATCTTAAATTTCATTTCTTATTGATATTAATTTTTGAATTCAAAATTAGATATTGCCTCCCATCATTTGTCATTAGCAAGGCTCCTCTTTTGACCCCAAACACACTTTTTGACACATTGATCATGAAATTAACGCATGTGGCTAAACAACCTAGTACATTAATAGAATCAAACAAGTATAAAGAGCATTAAAACACTAAATCTGTTTAAATCATTCAACAAAAGGAGTCAGTCATCATGGTTTGCATTTCTTACATATGTGAACTGGTTTAATTCCTAAATCATGAGACATTCTAATCACCTCATGTGAATTACGCTCCTCTTCTTATTACTAGGACTATGTTTCATGCAATAACGTTGAAATTAAATTTTGCCTCAACCTTAATGAGTATATTATTTATGAAAAAAATGCCCATTGAGCTTCTATATCATGAATTCATTTAATTAAATAAATAATGGAGTCCTTGATCTTAAATTTCATTTCTTATTGATATTAATTTTTGAATTCAAAATTAGATATTGCCTCCCATCATTTGTCATTAGCAAGGCTCCTCTTTTGACCCCAAACACACTTTTTGACACATTGATCATGAAATTAAAACATGTGGCTAAACAACCTAGTATATTAATAGAATCAAACAAGTATAAAGAGCATTAAAACACTAAATCTATTTAAATCCATCAGCCAAAGGAGTCAGTCATCATGGTTTGCATTTCTTACATAAGTGAACTGGTTTAATTCCTAAATCATGAGACATTCTAATCACCTCATGTGAATTAGGCTCCTCTTATTGTTACCAGGACTATGTTTCATGCAATAACCTTGAAATTAAATTTTGCCTCAACCTTAATGAGTATATTCTTTATGAAAAAAATGCCCATGGACCATATATATCATGAATTCATTCAATTTAATAAACAATGGAGTCCTTGGTCTTAAATATCATTTCTTATTGATATTAATTTTTGAATTTAAAATTAGATATTGCCTCCCATCATAAGTCATTAGCAAGGCTCCTCTTTTGACCCCAAACACACTTTTTGACACATTGATCATGAAATTAAAACATGTGGCTAAACAACCTAGTATATTAATAGAATCAAACAAGTATAAAGAGCATTAAAACGCTAAATCTATTTAAATCCATCAACCAAAGGAGTCAGTCATCATGGTTTGCATTTCTTACATATGTGAACTGGTTTAATTCCTAAATCATGAGACATTCTAATCACCTCATGTGAATTAGGCTCCTCTTATTATTACAAGGACTATGTCTCATGCAATAACCTTGAAATTAAATTTTGCCACAACCTTAATGAGTATATTATTTATGAAAAAAATGCCCATTGACCATCTATATCATGGATTCATTCAATTTAATAAACAATGGAGCCCTTCTTCTTAAATTTCATTTCTTATTGATATTAATTTTTGAATTCAAAATTAGATATTGCCTCCCATCATTTGTCATTAGCAAGGCTCCTCTTTTGACCCCAACCACACTTTTTGACACATTGATCAAGAAATTAAAACATGTGGCTAAACAAACTAGTATATTAATATAATCAAACAAGTATAAAGAGCATTAAAACACTAAATCTATTTAAATCCATCAACCAAAGGAGTCAGTCATCATGGTTTGCATTTCTTACATAAGTGAACTGGTTTAATTCCTAAATCATGAGACATTCTAATCACCTCATGTGAATTAGGCTCCTGTTATTGTTACCAGGACTATGTTTCATGCAATAACCTTGAAATTAAATTTTGCCTCAACCTTAATGAGTATATTCTTTATGAAAAAAATGCTCATGGACCATCTATATCATGAATTCATTCAATTTAATAAACAATGGAGTGCTTGATCTTAAATTTCATTTCTTATTGATATTAGTTTTTGAATTCAAAATTAGATATTGCCTCCCATCATTTGTCATTAGAAAGGCTCCTCTTTTGAACCCAAACACACTTTTTGACACATTGATCATGAAATTAAAACATGTGGCTAAACAACCTAGTATATTAATAGAATCAAACAAGTATAAAGAGCATTAAAACGCTAAATCTATTTAAATCCATCAACCAAAGGAGTCAGTCATCATGGTTTTTCATTTCTTACATAAGTGAACTGGTTTTAATTCCTAAATCATGGGACATTCTAATCACCTCATGTGAATTAGGCTCCTCTTATTATTACCAGGACTATGTTTCATGCAATAACGTTGAAATCAAATTTTGCCTCAACCTTAATGAGTATATTCTTTATGAAAAAAAAATGCCCATGGACCATCTATATCATGAATTCATTCAATTTAATGAACAATGGAGTCCTTGATCTTAAATTTCATTTCTTATTGATATTAATTTTTGAATTCAAAATTAGATATTGCCTCCCATCATTTGTCATTAGCAAGGCTCCTCTTTTGACCCCAAACACACTTTTTGACACATTGATCATGAAATTAACGCATGTGGCTAAACAACCTAGTACATTAATAGAATCAAACAAGTATGAAAAGCATTAAAACACTAAATCTATTTAAATCCATCAGCCAAAGGAGTCAGTCATCTTGGTTTGCATTTCTTACATATGTGAACTAGTTTAATTCCTAAATCATGAGACATTCTAATCACCTCATGTGAATTAGGCTCCTCTAATTGTTATTAGGACTATTTGTCATGCAATAACCTTGAAATTAAATTTTGCCTCAACCTTAATAAGTATATTCTTTATGAAGATAATGCCCATGGACGATCAATATCATGAATTAATTTAATTTAAACAAACAATGGATTCCTTGATCTTAAATTTCATTTTTTATTGATATTAATTGTGGAATTCAGAATTCGATATAGCCTCCCATCATTTGTCATTAGCAAGGCTCCTCTTTTGAACCCAAAAACACTTTTTGAGACATTGATCATGGAATTGACAGACGTGGCTAAACAACCTAGTATATTAATAGAATCAAACAAGTATAAAAAGCGTTAAAACACTAAATCTATTTAAATCCATCAACCAAAGGAGTCAGTCATCATGGTTTGCATTTCTGACATATGTGAACTTGTTTAATTCCTAAATCATGAGACATTCTAATCACCTCATGTGAATTAGGCTCCTCTTATTGTTACCAGGACTATTTGTCATGCAATAACCTTGAAATTAAATTTTGTTTCATCCTTAATGACTATATTCGTTATGAAATAAATGCCCATAGACCATTTATATCATGAATTTATTCAATTTAACAAATAATGGAGTCCTTGATCTTGAATTTCATTTCTTATTGATATTAATTGTTGAATTCAAAATTCGATATTGCCTCCCATCATTTGTCATTAGCAAGGCTCCTCTTTTGAACCCAAAAACACTTTTTGAGACATTGATCATGAAATTAACACACGTGGCTGCACAGCCTAGTATATTAATAGAATCAAACAAGTATAAACAGCATTAAAACACTAAATCTATTTAAATCCATCAACCAATGGAGTCAATCATCATGGTTTGCATTTCATACATATGTGAATGGGTTTAATTTTTAAATCATGAGACATTCTAATCACCTCATGTGAATTAGGCTCCTCTAATTGTTATTAGGACTATTTGTCATGCAATAACCTTGAAATTAAATTTTGCCTCAACCTTAATAAGTATATTCTTTATGAAGATAATGCCCATGGACCATCAATATCATGAATTAATTCAATTTAACAAACAATGGATTCCTTGATCTTAAATTTCATTTTTTATTGATATTAATTGTTGAATTCAAAATTCGATATTGCCTCCCATCATTTGTCATTAGCAAGGCTCCTCTTTTGAACCCAAAAACACTTTTTGAGACATTGATCATGAAATTAACACACGTGGCTGCACAGCCTAGTATATTAATAGAAATCAAACAAGTATAAACAGCATTAAAACACTAAATCTATTTAAATCCATCAACCAAAGGAGTCAGTCATCATGGTTTGCATTTCTTACATATGTGAACTAGTTTAATTCCTAAATTATGAGACATTCTAATCACCTCATGTGAATTAGGCTCCTCTTATTGTTACTAGGGCTATTTGTCATGCAATAACCTTGAAATTAAATTTTGCTTCATCCTTAATGACTATATTTGTTATGAAATAAATGCCCATGGACCATATATATCATGAATTTATTGAATTTAACAAATAATGGTGTCCTTGATCTTAAATTTCATTTCTTATTGATATTAATTGTTGAATTAAAAATTAGATATTGCCTCCCATCATTCGTCATTAGCAAGGCTCCACTTTTGACCCCAAAAACACTTTTTGACACATTGATCACGAAATTAACACATGTGTCTAAACAACCTACTATATTAATAGAATCAAACAAGTATTAAGGGACTTAAAACACTAAATCTATTTAAATCCATCAACCAAAGGAGTCAGTGATCATGGTTTGCATTTCATACATATGTGAACTAGTTTAATTCCTAAATCATAAGACATTCTAATCACCTCATGTGAATTAGGCTCCTCTTATTGTTATCGGGACTATTTGTCATGCAATAACCTTGAAATTAAATTTTGCTTCATCCTTAATGTCTAAATTCGTTATGAAATAAATGCCCAAGGACCATCTATATCATGAATTTATTCAATTTAACAAATAATGGAGTCCTTGATCTTAAATTTCATTTCTTATTGATATTAATTGTTGAATTCAAAATTCGATATTGCCTCCCATCATTTGTCATTAGCAAGGCTCCTCTTTTGATCCCAAACACACTTTTCCACACATTCATCACGAAATTAAAAGACGTGGCTAAACAACCTAGTATATGAATAGAATCAAACAAGTATAAAAAGCATTAAAACACTAAATCTATTTAAATCCATCACCCAAAGGAGGTAGTCATCATGGTTTGCATTTCTGACATATGTGAACTAGTTTAATTCCTAAATCATGAGACATTCTAATCACCTCATGTGAATTACGCTCCACTTATTGTTACCAAGACTATTTGTCATGCAATAACCTTGAAATTAAATTTTGCTTCAACCTTAATGACTATATTCGTTATGAACTAAAGGCCCATGGACCATCTATATCATGAATTTATTCAATTTAACAAAGAGTGGAGTCCTTGATCTTAAATTTCATTTCTTATTGATATTAATTGTTGAATTCAAAATTCGATATTGCCTCCCATCATTTGTCATTAGCAAGGCTCCTCTTTTGATCCTAAACACACTTCTTGACACATTGATCACGAAATTAACACATGTGGCCAAACAACCTAGTATATTAATAGAATCAAACAAGTATAAAGAGCATTAAAACACTAAATCTATTTAAATCCATCAACCAAAGGAGTCAGTCATCTTGGTTTGCATTTCTTACATAAGTGAACTGGCTTAATTCATAATCATTAGACATTCTAATCACCTCATGTGAATTAGGCCTCTCTTATTGTTACCAGGACTATTTTTCATGCAATAACCTTAAAATTAAGAGCATCCTTAATGTCTAAATTCGTTATGAAATAAATGCCCATGGATCATCTATATCATGAATTTATTCAATTTAACAAATAATGGAGTCCTTGATCTTAAATTTCATTTCTTATTGATATTAATTGTTGAATTCAAAATTCGATATTGCCTCCCATCATTTGTCATTAGCAAGGCTCCTCTTTTGATCCTAAACACACTTGTTGACACATTGATCACGAAATTAACACATGTGGCCAAACAACCTAGTATATTAATAGAATCAAACAAGTATAAAGAGCATTAAAACACTAAATCTATTTAAATCCATCAACCAAAGGAGTCAATCATCTTGGTTTGCATTTCTTACATAAGTGAACTGGTTTAATTCATAATCATTAGACATTCTAATCACCTCATGTGAATTAGGCTCCTCTTATTGTTACCGGGACTATTTGTCATGCAATAACCTTGAAATTAAATTTTGCTTCATCCTTAATGTCTAAATTCGTTATGAAATAAATGCCCATGGACCATTTATATCATGAATTTATTCAATTTAACAAATAATGGAGTCCTTGATCTTAAATTTCATTTCTTATTGATATTAATTGTTGAATTCAAAATTCGATATTGCCTCCCATCATTTGTCATTAGCAAGGCTCCTCTTTTGATCCCAAACACACATTTCGACACATTCATCACGAAATTAAAAGACGTGGCTAAACAACCTAGTATAATAATAGAATCAAACAAGTATAAAAAGCATTAAAACACTAAATCTATTTAAATCCATCACCCAAAGGAGGTAGTCATCATGGTTTGCATTTCTGACATATGTGAACTAGTTTAATTACTAAATCATGAGACATTCTAATCACCTCATGTGAATTAGGCTCCACTTATTGTTACCAAGAGTATTTGTCATGCAATAACCTTGAAATTAAATTTTGCTTCAACCTTAATGACTATATTCGTTATGAAATAAATGCCCATGGACCATCTATATCATGAATTCATTCAATTTAATAAACAATGGAGTCCTTGATCTTAAATTTCATTTCTTATTGATATTAATTTTTGAATTCAAAATTAGATATTGCCTCCCATCATTTGTCATTAGCAAGGCTCCTCTTTTGACCCCAAACACACTTTTTGACACATTGATCATGAAATTAACGCCTGTGGCTAAACAACCTAGTACATTAATAGAATCAAACAAGTATAAAGAGCATTAAAACACTAAATCTGTTTAAATCATTCAACAAAAGGAGTCAGTCATCATGGTTTGCATTTCTTACATATGTGAACTGGTTTAATTCCTAAATCATGAGACATTCTAATCACCTCATGTGAATTACGCTCCTCTTCTTATTACTAGGACTATGTTTCATGCAATAACGTTGAAATTAAATTTTGCCTCAACCTTAATGAGTATATTATTTATGAAAAAAATGCCCATTGAGCTTCTATATCATGAATTCATTTAATTAAATAAACAATGGAGTCCTTGATCTTAAATTTCATTTCTTATTGATATTAATTTTTTAATTCAAAATTAGATATTGCCTCCCATCATTTGTCATTAGCAAGGCTCCTCTTTTGACCCCAAACACACTTTTTGACACATTGATCATGAAATTAAAACATGTGGCTAAACAACCTAGTATATTAATAGAATCAAACAAGTATAAAGAGCATTAAAACACTAAATCTATTTAAATCCATCAGCCAAAGGAGTCAGTCATCATGGTTTGCATTTCTTACATAAGTGAACTGGTTTAATTCCTAAATCATGAGACATTCTAATCACCTCATGTGAATTAGGCTCCTCTTATTGTTACCAGGACTATGTTTCATGCAATAACCTTGAAATTAAATTTTGCCTCAACCTTAATGAGTATATTCTTTATGAAAAAAATGCCCATGGACCATATATATCATGAATTCATTCAATTTAATAAACAATGGAGTCCTTGGTCTTAAATATCATTTCTTATTGATATTAATTTTTGAATTCAAAATTAGATATTGCCTCCCATCATAAGTCATTAGCAAGGCTCCTCTTTTGACCCCAACCACACTTTTTGACACATTGATCAAGAAATTAAAACATGTGGCTAAACAAACTAGTATATTAATATAATCAAACAAGTATAAAGAGCATTAAAACACTAAATCTATTTAAATCCATCAACCAAAGGAGTCAGTCATCATGGTTTGCGTTTCTTACATAAGTGAACTGGTTTAATTCCTAAATCATGAGACATTCTAATCACCTCATGTGAATTAGGCTCCTGTTATTGTTACCAGGACTATGTTTCATGCAATAACCTTGAAATTAAATTTTGCCTCAACCTTAATGAGTATATTCTTTATGAAAAAAATGCTCATGGACCATCTATATCATGAATTCATTCAATTTAATAAACAATGGAGTGCTTGATCTTAAATTTCATTTCTTATTGATATTAGTTTTTGAATTCAAAATTAGATATTGCCTCCCATCATTTGTCATTAGCAAGGCTCCTCTTTTGAACCCAAACACACTTTTTGACACATTGATCATGAAATTAAAACATGTGGCTAAACAACCTAGTATATTAATAGAATCAAACAAGTATAAAGAGCATTAAAACGCTAAATCTATTTAAATCCATCAACCAAAGGAGTCAGTCATCATGGTTTGCATTTCTTACATAAGTGAACTGGTTTAATTCCTAAATCATGGGACATTCTAATCACCTCATGTGAATTAGGCTCCTCTTATTATTACCAGGACTATGTTTCATGCAATAACGTTGAAATCAAATTTTGCCTCAACCTTAATGAGTATATTCTTTATGAAAAAAATGCCCATGGACCATCTATATCATGAATTCATTCAATTTAATGAACAATGGAGTCCTTGATCTTAAATTTCATTTCTTATTGATATTAATTTTTGAATTCAAAATTAGATATTGCCTCCCATCATTTGTCATTAGCAAGGCTCCTCTTTTGACCCCAAACACACTTTTTGACACATTGATCATGAAATTAACGCATGTGGCTAAACAACCTAGTACATTAATAGAATCAAACAAGTATGAAAAGCATTAAAACACTAAATCTATTTAAATCCATCAGCCAAAGGAGTCAGTCATCTTGGTTTGCATTTCTTACATATGTGAACTAGTTTAATTCCTAAATCATGAGACATTCTAATCACCTCATGTGAATTAGGCTCCTCTAATTGTTATTAGGACTATTTGTCATGCAATAACCTTGAAATTAAATTTTGCCTCAACCTTAATAAGTATATTCTTTATGAAGATAATGCCCATGGACGATCAATATCATGAATTAATTTAATTTAACAAACAATGGATTCCTTGATCTTAAATTTCATTTTTTATTGATATTAATTGTGGAATTCAGAATTCGATATTGCCTCCCATCATTTGTCATTAGCAAGGCTCCTCTTTTGAACCCAAAAACACTTTTTGAGACATTGATCATGGAATTGACAGACGTGGCTAAACAACCTAGTATATTAATAGAATCAAACAAGTATAAAAAGCGTTAAAACACTAAATCTATTTAAATCCATCAACCAAAGGAGTCAGTCATCATGGTTTGCATTTCTGACATATGTGAACTTGTTTAATTCCTAAATCATGAGACATTCTAATCACCTCATGTGAATTAGGCTCCTCTTATTGTTACCAGGACTATTTGTCATGCAATAACCTTGAAATTAAATTTTGTTTCATCCTTAATGACTATATTCGTTATGAAATAAATGCCCATAGACCATCTATATCATGAATTTATTCAATTTAACAAATAATGGAGTCCTTGATCTTGAATTTCATTTCTTATTGATATTAATTGTTGAATTCAAAATTCGATATTGCCTCCCATCATTTGTCATTAGCAAGGCTCCTCTTTTGACCCCAAACACACTTTTTGACACATTGATCATGAAATTAAGACATGTGTCTAAACAACCTAGTATATTAATAGAATCAAACAAGTATAAAGAGACTTAAGACACAAAATCTATTTAAATCCATCAACTAAAGGAGTCAGTCATCATGGTTTTCATTTCTTACATATGTGAACTAGTTTAATTCCTAAATCATGAGACATTCTAATCACCTCAAGTGAATTAGGCTCCTCTTATTGTTACCGGGACTATTTGTCATGCAATTACCTTGAAATTAAATTTTGCTTCATCCTTAATGACTATATTCGTTATGAAATAAATGCCCATGGACTATCTATATCATGAATTTATTCAATTTAACAAATAATGGAGTCCTTTATCTTAAATTCCATTTCTTATTGATATTAATTCTTGAATTCAAAATTCGATATTGCCTCCCATCATTTGTCATTAGCAAGGCTCCTCTTTTGATACCAAACACACTTTTTGACACATTGATCACGAAATTAACACATATGGCAAAACAACCTAGTATATTAATAGAATCAAACAAGTATAAAGAGCATTAAAACACTAAATCTATTTAAATTTATCAGCCAAAGGAGTCAGTCATCTTGGTTTGCATTTCTTACATAAGTGAACTGGTTTAATTCATAAATCATTAGACATTCTAATCACCTCATGTGAATTAGGCTCCTCTTATTGTTACCAGCACAATTTTTCAAGCAATAACCTTGAAATTAAATTTTGCCTCAACCTTAATAAGTATATTCTTTATGAAGATAATGCCCATGGACCATCAATATCATGAATTAATTCAATTTAACAAACAATGGATTCCTTGATCTTAAATTTCATTTTTTATTGATATTAATTGTTGAATTCAGAATTCGATATTGCCTCCCATCATTTGTCATTAGCAAGGCTCCTCCTTCGAACCCAAAAACACATTTTGAGTCATTGATCATGAAATTGACACACGTGGCTACACAACCTAGTATATTAATAGAATCAAACAAGTATAAAGAGCATTAAAACTCTAAATCTATTTAAATCCATCAACCAAAGGAGTCAGTCATCATGGTTTGCATTTCTGACATATATGAACTAGTTTAATTCCTAAATCATGAGACATTCTAATCACCTCATGTGAATTAGGCTCCTCTTATTGTTACCAGGACTATTTGTCATGCAATAACCTTGAAATTAAATTTTGCTTCATCCTTAATGACTATATTCGTTATGAAATAAATGCCCATGGACCATCTATATCATGAATTTATTCAATTTAACACATAATGGAGTCCATGATCTTAAATTTCATTTCTTATCGATATTAATTGTTGAATTCAAAATTAGATATTGCCTCCCATCATTTGTCATTAGCATGGCTCCTCTTTTGACCCCAAAAACACTTTTTGACACATTGATCATGAAATTAACACATGTGTCTAAACAACCTACTATATTAATAGAATCAAACAAGTATTAAGAGACTTCAAACACTAAATCTATTTAAATCCATTAACCAAAGGAGTCAGTCATCATGGTTTGCATTTCATACATATGTGAACTAGTTTAATTCCTAAATCATGAGACATTCTAATCACCTCATGTGAATTAGGCTCCACTTATTGTTACCGGGACTATTTGTCATGCAATAACCTTGAAATTAAATTTTGCTTCATCCTTAATGACTATATTCGTTATGAAATAAATGCCCATGGACCATCTATATCATGAATTTATTCAATTTAACAAATAATGGAGTCCTTGATCTTAAATTTCATTTCTTATTAATATTAATTGTTGAATTCAAAATTCGATATTGCCTCCCATCATTTGTCATTAGCAAGGCTCCTCTTTTGATCCCAAACACACTTTTCGACACATTCATCACGAAATTAACAGACGTGGTTAAACAACCTAGTATATTAATAGAATCAAACAAGTATAAAGAGCATTAAAACACTAAATCTATTTAAATCCATCAACCAAAGGAGTCAGTCATCATGGTTTGCATTTCTGACATATATGAACTAGTTTAATTCCTAAATCATGAGACATTCTAATCACCTCATGTGAATTAGGCTCCTCTTATTGTTACCAGGACTATTTGTCATGCAATAACCTTGAAATTAAATTTTGCTTCATCCTTAATGACTATATTCGTTATGAAATAAATGCCCATGGACCATCTATATCATGAATTTATTCAATTTAACACATAATGGAGTCCATGATCTTAAATTTCATTTCTTATCGATATTAATTGTTGAATTCAAAATTAGATATTGCCTCCCATCATTTGTCATTAGCATGGCTCCTCTTTTGACCCCAAAAACACTTTTTGACACATTGATCATGAAATTAACACATGTGTCTAAACAACCTACTATATTAATGGAATCAAACAAGTATTAAGAGACTTCAAACACTAAATCTATTTAAATCCATTAACCAAAGGAGTCAGTCATCATGGTTTGCATTTCATACATATGTGAACTAGTTTAATTCCTAAATCATGAGACATTCTAATCACCTCATGTGAATTAGGCTCCACTTATTGTTACCGGGACTATTTGTCATGCAATAACCTTGAAATTAAATTTTGCTTCATCCTTAATGACTATATTCGTTATGAAATAAATGCCCATGGACCATCTATATCATGAATTTATTCAATTTAACAAATAATGGAGTCCTTGATCTTAAATTTCATTTCTTATTAATATTAATTGTTGAATTCAAAATTCGATATTGCCTCCCATCATTTGTCATTAGCAAGGCTCCTCTTTTGATCCCAAACACACTTTTCGACACATTCATCACGAAATTAACAGATGTGGTTAAACAACCTAGTATATTAATAGAATCAAACAAGTATAAAGAGCATTAAAACACTAAATCTATTTAAATCCATCAACCAAAGGAGTCAGTCATCATGGTTTGCATTTCTTACATATGTGAACTAGTTTAATTCCTAAATCATGAGACATTCTAATCACCTCATGTGAATTAGGCTCCTCTAATTTTTACCAGGACTATTTGTCATGCAATAACCTTGAAATTAAATTTTGTTTCATCCTTATTGACTATATTCGTTATGAAATAAATGCCCATAGACCATCTATATCATGAATTTATTCAATTTAACAAATAATGGAGTCCTTGATCTTGAATTTCATTTCTTATTGATATCAATTGTTGAATTCAAATTCGATATTGCCTCCCATCACTTGTCATTAGCAAGGCTCCTCTTTTGATCCTAAACACACTTTTTGACACATTGATCACGAAATTAACACATGCGGCTAAACAACCTAGTATATTAATAGAATCAAGGAAGTATAAAGAGCATTAAAACGCTAAATCTATGTAAATCCATCAGCCAAAGGAGTCAGTCATCTTGGTTTGCATTTCTTACATAAGTGAACTAGTTTAATTCATAAATCATTAGACATTCTAACCACCTCATGTGAATTAGGCCTCTCTTATTGTTACCAGGACTATTTTTCATGCAATAACCTTAAAATTAAATTTTGCCTCAACCTTAATAAGTATATTCTTTATGAAAAAAATGCCCATGGACCATCTATATCATGAATTCATGTAATTTAACAAACAATGGATTCCTTGATCTTAAATTTCATTTTTTATTGATATTAATTGTTGAATTCAAAATTCGATATTGCCTCCCATCATTTGTCATTAGCAAGGCTCCTCTTTTGAACCCAAAAACACTTTTTGACACATTGATCATGAAATTGACACACGTGGCTACACAACCTAGTATATTAATAGAATAAAACAAGTATGAAGAGCATTAAAACTCTAAATCTATTTAAATCCATCAACCAAAGGAGTCAGTCATCATGGTTTGCATTTCTTACATATGTGAACTAGTTTAATTCCTAAATCATGAGACATTCTAATCACCTCATGTAAATTAGGCTCCTCTTATTGTTACCGGGACTATTTGTCATGCAATAACCTTGAAATTAAATTTTGCTTCATCCTTAATGACTTTATTCGTTATGAAATAAATGCCCATGGACTATCTATATCATGAATTTATTCAATTTAACAAATAATGGAGTCCTTGATCTTAAATTTCATTTCTTATTGATATTAATTGTTGAATTCAAAATTTGATATTGCCTCCCATCATTTGTCATTAGCAAGGCTCCTCTTTTGATCCCAAACACACTTTTTGACACATTCATCACGAAATTAACAGACGTGGCTAAACAACCTAGTATATTAATAGAATCAAACAAGTATAAAGAGCATTAAAACACTAAATCTATTTAAATCCATCAACTACAGGAGTCAGTCATCTTGGTTTGCATTTCCTACATAAGTGAACTGGTTTAATTCATAAATCATTAGACATTCTAATCACCTCATGTGAATTAGGCCTCTTTTATTGTTACCAGGACTATTTTTCATGCAATAACCTTAAAATTAAATTTTGCCTCATCCTTAATAAGTATATTCTTTATGAAAAAATGCCCATGGACCATTTATATCATGAATTCATGCAATTTAACAAACAATGGATTCCTTGATCTTCAATTTCATTTCTTATTGATATTAATTGTTGAATTCAAAATTAGATATTGCCTCCCATCATTCGTCATTAGCAAGGCTCCTCTTTTGAGCCCAAACACATTTTTTGACACATTGATCATGAAATTAACACATATGTCTAAACAACCTAGTATATTAATAGAGTCAAACAAGTATAAATAGCATTAAAACACTAAATCTATTTAAATCCATCAACCAAAGGAGTCAGTCATCTTTGTTTGCATTTCTTACATAAGTGAACTGGTTTAATTCATAAATCATTAGACATTCTAATGACCTCATTTTAATTACGCTCCTCTTATTGTTACCAGGACTATTTTTCATGCAATAACCTTGAAATTAAATTTTTTTTCATCCTTAATGACTCTATTCATTATGAAATAAATGCCCATAGACCATCTATATCATGAATTTATTCAATTTAACAAATAATGGAGTCCTTGATCTTGAATTTCATTTCTTATTGCTATTAATTGTTGAATTCAAAATTCGATATTGCCTCCCATCATTTGTAATTAGCAAGGCTCCTCTTTTGATCCTAAACACACTTTTTGACACATTGATCACGAAATTAACACATGTGGCTAAACAACCTAGTATATTAATAGAATCAAACAAGTATAAAGAGCATCAAAACGCTAAATCTATTTAAATCTATCAGCCAAAGGAGTCTGTCATCTTGGTTTGCATTTCTTACATAAGTGAACTGGTTTAATTCATAAATCATTAGACATTCTAATCACCTCATGTGAATTAGGCCTCTCTTATTGTTACCAGAACTATTTTTCATGCAATAACCTTAAAATTAAAATTTGCCTCAACCTTAATAAGTATATTCTTTATGAAAAAAATGCCCATGGACAATCTATATCATGAATTCATGCAATTTAACAAACAATGGATTCCTTGATCTTAAATTTCATTTCTTATTGATATTAATTGTTGAATTCAAAATTTGATATTGCCTCCCATCATTTGTCATTAGCAAGGCTCCTCTTTCGATCCCAAACACACTTTTTAACACATTCATCACAAAATTAACAGACGTGGCTAAACAACCTAGTATATTAATAGAATCAAACAAGTATAAAGAGCATTAAAACACTAAATCTATTTAAATCCATCAACTAAAGGAGTCAGTCATCTTGGTTTGCATTTCCTACATAAGTGAACTGGTTTAATTCATAAATCATTAGACATTCTAATCACCTCATGTGAATTAGGCCTCTCTTATTGTTACCAGGACTATTTTTCATGCAATAACCTTGAAATTAAATTTTTTTTCATCCTTAATGACTCTATTCATTATGAAATAAATGCCCATAGACCATCTATATCATGAATTTATTCAATTTAACAAATAATGGAGTCCTTGATCTTGAATTTCATTTCTTATTGCTATTAATTGTTGAATTCAAAATTCGATATTGCCTCCCATCATTTGTCATTAGCAAGGCTCCTCTTTTGATCCTAAACACACTTTTTGACACATTGATCACGAAATTAACACATGTGGCTAAACAACCTAGTATATTAATAGAATCAAACAAGTATAAAGAGCATCAAAACGCTAAATCTATTTAAATCTATCAGCCAAAGGAGTCTGTCATCTTGGTTTGCATTTCTTACATAAGTGAACTGGTTTAATTCATAAATCATTAGACATTCTAATCACCTCATGTGAATTAGGCCTCTCTTATTGTTACCAGAACTATTTTTCATGCAATAACCTTAAAATTAAAATTTGCCTCAACCTTAATAAGTATATTCTTTATGAAAAAAATGCCCATGGACCATTTATATCATGAATTCATGCAATTTAACAAACAATGGATTCCTTCATCTTAAATTTCATTTCTTATTGATATAAATTGTTGAATTCAAAATTAGATATTGCGTCCCATGATTCATCATTAGCAAGGCTCCTCTTTTGACCCCAAACACACTTTTTGACACATTGATCATGAAATTAAGACATGTGTCTAAACAACCTAGTATATTAATAGAATCAAACAAGTATAAAGAGAATTAACACAGTAAATCTTTTTAAATCCATCAACTAAAGGAATCAGTCATCATAGTTTGCATTTCTTACATATGTGAACTAGTTTAATTCCTAAATCATGAGACATTCTAATCACCTCAAGTGAATTAGGCTCCTCTTATTGTTCCCGGGACTATTTGTCATGCAATTACCTTGAAATTAAATTTTGCTTCATCCTTAATGACTATATTCGTTATGAAATAAATGCCCATGGACTATCTATATCATGAATTTATTCAATTTAACAAATAATGGAGTCCTTTATCTTAAATTTCATTTCTTATTGATATTAATTGTTGAGTTCAAAATTCGATATTGCCTCCCATCATTTGTCATTAGCAAGGCTCCTCTTTTGATACCAAACACACTTTTTGACACATTGATCACGAAATTAACACATGTGGCAAAACAACCTAGTATATTAATAGAATCAAACAAGTATAAAGAGCATTAAAACACTAAATCTATTTCAATCCATCAGCCTAAGGAGTCAGTCATCTTGGTTTGCATTTATTACATAAGTGAACTGGTTTAATTCATAAATCATTAGACATTCTAATCACCTCATGTGAATTAGGTTCCTCTTATTGTTACCAGCACTATTTTTCATGCAATAACCTAGAAATTAAATTTTGCCTCAACCTTAATATGTATATTCTTTATGAAGATAATGCCCATGGACCATCAATATCATGAATTAATTCAATTTAACAAACAATGGATTCCTTGATCTTAAATTTCATTTTTTATTGATATTAATTGTTGAATTAAGAATTCGATATTGCCTCCCATCATTTGTCATTAGCAAGGCTCCTCCTTTGAACCCAAAAACACTTTTTGAGACATTGATCATGAAATTGACACACGTGGCTACACAACCTAGTATATTAATAGAATCAAACAAGTATAAAGAGCATTAAAATTCTAAATCTATTTAAATCCATAAACCAAAGGAGTCAGTCATCATGGTTTGCATTTCTGACATATATGAACTAGTTTAATTCCTAAATCATGAGACATTCTAATCACCTCATGTGAATTAGGCTCCTCTTATTGTTACCAGGACTATTTGTCATGCAATAACCTTGAAATTAAATTTTGCTTCATCCTTAAGGACTATATTCGTTATGAAATAAATGCCCATGGACCATCTATATCATGAATTTATTCAATTTAACAAATAATGGAGTCCATGATCTTAAATTTCATTTCTTGTCGATATTAATTGTTGAATTCAAAATTAGATATTGCCTCCCATCATTTGTCATTAGCATGGCTCCTCTTTTGACCCCAAAAACACTTTTTGACACATTGATCATGAAATTAACACATGTGTCTAAACAACCTACTATATTAATAGAATCAAACAAGTATTAAGGGACTTCAAACACTAAATCTATTTAAATCCATTAACCAAAGGAGTCAGTCATCATGGTTTGCATTTCATACATATGTGAACTAGTTTAATTCCTAAATCATGAGACATTCTAATCACCTCATGTGAATTAGGCTCCACTTATTGTTACCGAGACTATTTGTCATGCAATAACCTTGAAATTAAATTTTGCTTCATCCTTAATGACTATATTCGTTATGAAATAAATGCCCATGGACCATCTATATCATGAATTTATTCAATTTACCAAATAATGGATTCCTTGATCTTAAATTTCATTTCTTATTGATATTAATTGTTGAATTCAAAATTTGATATTGCCTCCCATCATTTGTCATTAGCAAGGCTCCTCTTTTGATCCCAAACACACTTTTCGACACATTCATCACGAAATTAACATACGTGGTTAAACAACCTAGCATATTAATAGAATCAAACAAGTATAAAGAGCATTAAAACACTAAATCTATTTAAATCCATCAACCAAAGGAGGCAGTCATCATGGTTTGCATTTCTTACATATGTGAACTAGTTTAATTCATAAATCATTAGACATTCTAATCACCTCATGTGAATTAGGCTTCTCTTATTGTTACCAGGACTATTTTTCATGCAATAACCTTAAAATTAAATTTTGCCTCAACCTTAATAAGTATATTCTTTATGAAAAAAATGCCCATGCACCATCTATATCATGAATTCATGCAATTTAACAAACAATGGATTCCTTGATCTTAAATTTCATTTTTTATTGATATTAATTGTTGAATTCAGAATTCGATATTGCCTCCCATCATTTGTCATTAGCAAGGCTCCTCTTTTGAACCCAAAAACACTTTTTGAGACATTGATCATGAAATTGACACACGTGGCTACACAACCTAGTATATTAATAGAATAAAACAAGTATAAAGAGCATTAAAACTCTAAATCTATTTAAATCCATCAACCAAAGGAGTCAGTCATCATGGTTTGCATTTCTTACATATGTGAACTAGTTTAATTCCTAAATCATGAGACATTCTAATTACCTCATGTGAATTAGGCTCCTGTTTTTGTTACCAGGACTATTTGTCATGCAATAACCTTAAAATTAAATTTTGCTTCATCCTTAATGACTATATTCGTTATGAAATAAATGCCCATGGACCATCTATATCATGAATTTATTCATTTTAACAAATAACGGAGTCCTTGATCTTAAATTTCATTTCTTATTGATATTAATTGTTGAATTCAAAATTAGATATTGCCTCACATCATTCGTCATTAGCAAGGCTCCTCTTTTGACCCCGTAAACACTTTTTGACACATTGATCATGAAATTAACACATGTGTCTAAACAACCTACTATATTAATAGAATCAAACAAGTATTAAGAGACCTAAAACACTAAATCTATTGAAATCCATTAACCAAAGGAGTCAGTCATCATGGTTTGCATTTCATACATATGTGAACTAATTTAATTCCTAAATCATGAGACATTCTAATCACCTCATGTGAATTAGGCTCCTCTTATTGTTACCGGGACTATTTGTCATGCAATAACCTTGAAATTAAATTTTGCTTCATCCTTAATGACTATAATCGTTATGAAATAAATGCCCATGGACCATCTATATCATGAATTTATTCAATTTAACAAATAATGGAGTCCTTGATCTTAAATTTCATTTCTTATTGATATTAATTGTTGAATTCAAAATTTGATATTGCCTCCCATCATTTGTCATTAGCAAGGCTCCTCTTTTGATCCCAAACACACTTTTCGACACATTCATCACGAAATTAACAGACGTGGCTAAACAACCTAGTATATTAATAGAATCAAACAAGTATAAAGAGCATTAAAACACTATATCTATTTAAATCCATCAACTAAAGGAGTCAGTCATCTTGGTTTGCATTTCCTACATAAGTGAACTGGTTTAATTCATAAATCATTAGACATTCTAATCACCTCATGTGAATTAGGCCTCTTTTATTGTTACCAGGACTATTTTTCATGCAATAACCTTAAAATTAAATTTTGCCTCAACCTTAATAAGTATATTCTTTATGAAAAAAATGCCCATGGACCATTTATATCATGAATTCATGCAATTTAACAAACAATGGATTCCTTGATCTTCAATTTCATTTCTTATTGATATTAATTGTTGAATTCAAAATTAGATATTGCCTCCCATCATTCGTCATTAGCAAGGCTCCTCTTTTGAGCCCAAACACACTTTTTGACACATTGATCATGAAATTAACACATATGTCTAAACAACCTAGTATATTAATAGAGTCAAACAAGTATAAATAGCATTAAAACACTAAATCTATTTAAATCCATCAACCAAAGGAGTCAGTCATCTTTGTTTGCATTTCTTACATAAGTGAACTGGTTTAATTCATAAATCATTAGACATTCTAATGACCTCATTTTAATTACGCTCCTCTTATTGTTACCAGGACTATTTTTCATACAATAACCTTGAAATTAAATTTTGTTTCACCCTTAATGACTATATTCATTATGAAATAAATGCCCAGAGACCATCTATATCATGAATTTATTCAATTTAACAAATAATGGAGTCCTTGATCTTGAATTTCATTTCTTATTGCTATTAATTGTTGAATTCAAAATTCGATATTGCCTCCCATCATTTGTCATTAGCAAGGCTCCTCTTTTGATCCTAAACACACTTTTTGACACATTGATCACGAAATTAACACATGTGGCTAAACAACCTAGTATATTAATAGAATCAAACAAGTATAAAGAGCATCAAAACGCTAAATCTATTTAAATCCATCAGCCAAAGGAGTCAGTCATCTTGGTTTGCATTTCTTATATAAGTGAACTGGTTTAATTCATAAATCATTAGACATTCTAATCACCTCATGTGAATTAGGCTCCTCTTATTGTTACCAGCACAATTTTTCATGCAATAACCTTGAAATTAAATTTTGCCTCAACCTTAATAAGTATATTCTTTATGAAGATAATGCCCATGGACCATCAATATCATGAATTAATTCTATTTAACAAACAATGGATTCCTTGATCTTAAATTTCATTTTTTATTGATATTAATTGTTGAATTAAGAATTTGATATTGCCTCCCATCATTTGTCATTAGCAAGGCTCCTCTTTTGAACCCAAAAACACTTTTTGAGATATTGATCATGAAATTGACACACGTGGCTATACAACCTAGTATATTAATAGAATCAAACAAGTATAAAGAGCATTAAAACTCTAAATCTATTTAAATCCATCAACCAAAGGAGTCAGTCATCATGGTTTGCATTTCATACATATGTGAACTAGTTTAATTCCTAAATCATGAGACATTCTAATCACCTCATGTGAATTAGGCTCCTCTAATTGTTACCAGGACTATTTGTCATGCAATAACCTTGAAATTAAATTTTGTTTCATCCTTAATGACTATATTTGTTATGAAATAAATGCCCATGGACCATCTATATCATGAATTCATTCAATTTAACAAATAATGGAGTCCTTGATCTTGAATTTCATTTCTTATTGATATTAATTGTTGAATTCAAAATTCGATATTGCCTCCCATCATTTGTCATTAGCAAGGCTCCACTTTTGATCCTAAACACACTTTCTGACACATTGATCACGAAATTAACACATGTGGCTAAACAACCTAGTATATTAATAGAATCAAACAAGTATAAAGATCATTAAAACACTAAATCTATTTAAATCCATCAGCCAAAGGAGTCAGTCATCTTGGTTTGCATTTCATACATATGTGAACTAGTTTAATTCCTAAATCATGAGACATTCTAATCACCTCATGTGAATTAGGCTCCACTTATTGTTACCAAGACCATTTGTCATGCAATAACCTTGAAATTAAAATTTGCTTCAACCTTAATGACTATATTCGTTATGAAATAAATGCCCATGGACCATCTATATCATGAATTTATTCAATTTAACAAAGAATGGAGTCCTTGATCTTAAATTTCATTACTTATTGATATTAATTGTTGAATTCAAAATTCGATATTGCCTCCCATCATTTCTCATTAGCAGGGCTCCTCTTTTGATCCTAAACACACTTTCTGACACATTGATCACGAAATTAACACATGTGGCTAAACAACCTAGTATATTAATAGAATCAAAGAAGTATAAAGAGCATTAAAACGCTAAATGTATCTAAATCCATCAGCCAAAGTAGTCAGTCATCTTGGTTTGCATTTCTTACATAAGTGAACTGGTTTAATTCATAAATCATTAGACATTCTAATCACCTCATGTGAATTAGGCCTCTCTTATTGTTACCAGGACTATTTTTCATGCAATAACCTTAAAATTAAATTTTGCCTCAACCTTAATAAGTATATTCTTTATGAAAAAAAATGCCCATGGACCATCTATATCATGAATTCATGCAATTTAACAAACAATGGATTCTTTGATCTTAAATTTCATTTCTTATTGATATTAATTGTTGAATTAAAAATTCGATATTGCCTCCCATCATTTGTCATTATCAGAGCTCCTCTTTTGATCCCAAACACACTTTTCGACACATTCATCACGAAATTAACCGACGTGGCTAAACAACCTAGTATATTAATAGAATCAAACAAGTATAAAAAGCATTAAAACACTAAATCTATTTTAATCCATCAACCAAAGGAGTCAGTCGTCATGGTTTGCATTTCTGATATATGTGAACTAGTTTAATTCCTAAATCATGAGACATTGTAATCACCTCATGTGAATTAGGCTCCTCTTATTGTTTCCGGGACTATTTGTCATGCAAGAACCTTGAAATTAAATTTTGCTTCATCCTTAATTACTATATTCGTTACGAAATAAATGCCCATGGACTATCTATATCATGAATTTATTCAATTTAACAAATAATGGAGTCCTTTATCTTAAATTTCATTTCTTATTGATATTAATTGTTGAATTCAAAATTCGATATTGCCTCCTATCATTTGTCATTAGCAAGGCTCCTCTTTCGATACCAAATACACTTTTTGACACATTGATCACGAAATTAACACATGTGGCTAAACAACCTAGTATATTAATAGAATCAAACAAGTATAAAGAGCATTAAAACACTAAATCTATTTAAATCCATCAGCCAAAGGAGTCAGTCATCTTGGTTTGCATTTCTTACATAAGTGAACTGGTTTAGTTCATAAATCATTAGACATTCTAATCACCTCATGTGAATTAGGCTCCTCTTATTGTTACCAGCACTATTTTTCATGCAATAACCCTGAAATTAAATTTTGTAACCCAAAAACACTTTTTGAGACATTGATCATGAAATTGACACACGTGGCTAAACAACCTAGTATATTAATAGAATCAAACAAGTATAAAGAGCATTAAAACTTTAGATCTATTTAAATCCATCAACCAAAGGAGTCAGTCATCATGGTTTGCATTTCATACATATGTGAACTAGTTTAATTCCTAAATCATGAGACATTCTAATTACCTCATGTGAATTAGGCTCCTCTTATTGTTACCGGGACTATTTGTCATGCAAGAACCTTGAAATTAAATTTTGCTTCATCCTTAATGACTATATTCGTGATGAAATAAATGCCCATGGACCATCTATATCATGAATTTATTCAATTTAATAAATAATGGAGTCCTTGATCTTAAATTTCCTTTCTTATTGATATTAATTGTTGAATTCAAAATTAGATATTGCCTCCCATCATTCGTCATTAGCAAGGCTCCTCTTTTGACCCAAAAAACACTTTTTGACACATTGATCATGAAATTAACACATGTGTCTAAACAATCTACTATATTAATAGAATCAAACAAGTATAAAGAGCATTAAAACTCTAAATTTATTTAAATCCTTCAACCAAAGTAGTTACTCATCATGGTTTGCATTTCTTACATATGTGAACTTGTTTAATTCCTAAATCATGAGACATTCTAATTACCTCATGTGAATTAGGCTCCTCTTATTGTTACCTGGACTATTTGTCATGCAATAACCTTCAAATTAAATTTTGCTTCATCCTTAATGACTATATTCGTTATGAAATAAATGCCCATGGGCCATTTATATCATGAATTTATTCAATTTAATAAATAATGGAGTCCTTGATCTTAAATTTCATTTATTATCGATATTAATTGTTGAATTCAAAATTAGATATTGCCTCCCATCATTCGTCATTAGCAAGGCTCCTCTTTTGACCCCAAAAACACTTTTTGACACATTGATCACGAAATTAACACATGTGTCTAAACAATCTACTATATTAATAGAATCAAACAAGTATCAAGAGACTTAAAACACTAAATCTATTTAAATCCATTAACCAAAGGAGTCAGTCATCATGGTTTGCATTTCATACATATGTGAACTAGTTTAATTCCTAAATCATGAGACATTCTAATCACCTCATTTGAATTAGGCTCCTCTTATTGTTACCGGGACTATTTGTCATGCAATAACCTTGAAATTAAATTTTGCTTCATCCTTAATGACTATATTCGTTATGAAATAAATGCCCATGGACCATCTATATCATGAATTCATGCAATTTAACAAACAATGGATTCCTTGATCTTAAATTTCATTTCTTATTGATATTAATTGTTGAATTAAAAATTCGATATTGCCTCCCATCATTTGTCATTATCAGAGCTCCTCTTTTGATCCCAAACACACTTTTCGACACATTCATCACGAAATTAACCGACGTGGCTAAACAACCTAGTATATTAATAGAATCAAACAAGTATAAAAAGCATTAAAACACTAAATCTATTTAAATCCATCAACCAAAGGAGTCAGTCGTCATGGTTTGCATTTCTGACATATGTGAACTAGTTTAATTCCTAAATCATGAGACATTCTAATCACCTCATGTGAATTAGGCTCCTCTAATTGTTACCAGGACTATTTGTCATGCAATAACCTTGAAATTAAATTTTGTTTCATCCTTAATGACTATATTCGTTATGAAATAAATGCCCATAGACCATCTATATCATGAATTTATTCAATTTAACAAATAATGGAGTCCTTGATCTTGAATTTCATTTCTTATTGATATTAATTGTTGAATTCAAAATTCGATATTGCCTCCCATCATTTGTCATTAGCAAGGCTCCACTTTTGATCCTAAACACACTTTCTGACACATTGATCACGAAATTAACACATGTGGCTAAACAACCTAGTATATTAATAGAATCAAACAAGTATAAAGATCATTAAAACACTAAATCTATTTAAATCCATTAGCCAAAGGAGTCAGTCATCTTGGTTTGCATTTCATACATATGTGAACTAGTTTAATTCCTAAATCATGAGACATTCTAATCACCTCATGTGAATTAGGCTCCACTTATTGTTACCAAGACCATTTGTCATGCAATAACCTTGAAATTAAAATTTGCTTCAACCTTAATGACTATATTCGTTATGAAATAAATGCCCATGGACCATCTATATCATGAATTTATTCAATTTAAAAAAAGAATGGAGTCCTTGATCTTAAATTTCATTACTTATTGATGATATTAATTGTTGAATTCAAAATTCGATATTGCCTCCCATCATTTCTCATTAGCAGGGCTCCTCTTTTGATCCTAAACACACTTTCTGACACATTGATCACGAAATTAACACATGTGGCTAAACAACCTAGTATATTAATAGAATCAAAGAAGTATAAAGAGCATTAAAACGCTAAATGTATCTAAATCCATCAGCCAAAGGAGTCAGTCATCTTGGTTTGCATTTCTTACATAAGTGAACTGGTTTAATTCATAAATCATTAGACATTCTAATCACCTCATGTGAATTAGGCCTCTCTTATTGTTACCAGGACTATTTTTCATGCAATAACCTTAAAATTAAATTTTGCCTCAACCTTAATAAGTATATTCTTTATGAAAAAAATGCCCATGGACCATCTATATCATGAATTCATGCAATTTAACAAACAATGGATTCTTTGATCTTAAATTTCATTTCTTATTGATATTAATTGTTGAATTAAAAATTCGATATTGCCTCCCATCATTTGTCATTATCAGAGCTCCTCTTTTGATCCCAAACACACTTTTCGACACATTCATCACGAAATTAACCGACGTGGCTAAACAACCTAGTATATTAATAGAATCAAACAAGTATAAAAAGCATTAAAACACTAAATCTATTTTAATCCATCAACCAAAGGAGTCAGTCGTCATGGTTTGCATTTCTGATATATGTGAACTAGTTTAATTCCTAAATCATGAGACATTGTAATCACCTCATGTGAATTAGGCTCCTCTTATTGTTTCCGGGACTATTTGTCATGCAAGAACCTTGAAATTAAATTTTGCTTCATCCTTAATTACTATATTCGTTACGAAATAAATGCCCATGGACTATCTATATCATGAATTTATTCAATTTAACAAATAATGGAGTCCTTTATCTTAAATTTCATTTCTTATTGATATTAATTGTTGAATTCAAAATTCGATATTGCCTCCTATCATTTGTCATTAGCAAGGCTCCTCTTTCGATACCAAATACACTTTTTGACACATTGATCACGAAATTAACACATGTGGCTAAACAACCTAGTATATTAATAGAATCAAACAAGTATAAAGAGCATTAAAACACACTAAATCTATTTAAATCCATCAGCCAAAGGAGTCAGTCATCTTGGTTTGCATTTCTTACATAAGTGAACTGGTTTAGTTCATAAATCATTAGACATTCTAATCACCTCATGTGAATTAGGCTCCTCTTATTGTTACCAGCACTATTTTTCATGCAATAACCTTGAAATTAAATTTTGTAACCCAAAAACACTTTTTGAGACATTGATCATGAAATTGACACACGTGGCTAAACAACCTAGTATATTAATAGAATCAAACAAGTATAAAGAGCATTAAAACTCTAGATCTATTTAAATCCATCAACCAAAGGAGTCAGTCATCATGGTTTTGCATTTCATACATATGTGAACTAGTTTAATTCCTAAATCATGAGACATTCTAATTACTCATGTGAATTAGGCTCCTCTTTATTGTTACCGGGACTATTTGTCATGCAAGAACCTCGAAATTAAATTTTGCTTCATCCTTAATGACTATATTCGTGATGAAATAAATGCCCATGGACCATCTATATCATGAATTTATTCAATTTAATAAATAATGGAGTCCTTGATCTTAAATTTCCTTTCTTATTGATATTAATTGTTGAATTCAAAATTAGATATTGCCTCCCATCATTCGTCATTAGCAAGGCTCCTCTTTTGACCCAAAAAACACTTTTTGACACATTGATCATGAAATTAACACATGTGTCTAAACAATCTACTATATTAATAGAATCAAACAAGTATAAAGAGCATTAAAACTCTAAATTTATTTAAATCCTTCAACCAAAGTAGTTAGTCATCATGGTTTGCATTTCTTACATATGTGAACTTGTTTAATTCCTAAATCATGAGACATTCTAATTACCTCATGTGAATTAGGCTCCTCTTATTGTTACCTGGACTATTTGTCATGCAATAACCTTCAAATTAAATTTTGCTTCATCCTTAATGACTATATTCGTTATGAAATAAATGCCCATGGGCCATTTATATCATGAATTTATTCAATTTAATAAATAATGGAGTCCTTGATCTTAAATTTCATTTATTATCGATATTAATTGTTGAATTCAAAATTAGATATTGCCTCCCATCATTCGTCATTAGCAAGGCTCCTCTTTTGACCCCAAAAACACTTTTTTGACACATTGATCACGAAATTAACACATGTGTCTAAACAATCTACTATATTAATAGAATCAAACAAGTATCAAGAGACTTAAAACACTAAATCTATTTAAATCCATTAACCAAAGGAGTCAGTCATCATGGTTTGCATTTCATACATATGTGAACTAGTTTAATTCCTAAATCATGAAACATTCTAATCACCTCATTTGAATTAGGCTCCTCTTATTGTTACCGGGACTATTTGTCATGCAATAACCTTGAAATTAAATTTTGCTTCATCCTTAATGACTATATTCGTTATGAAATAAATGCCCATGGACCATCTATATCATGAATTCATGCAATTTAACAAACAATGGATTCCTTGATCTTAAATTTCATTTCTTATTGATATTAATTGTTGAATTAAAAATTCGATATTGCCTCCCATCATTTGTCATTATCAGAGCTCCTCTTTTGATCCCAAACACACTTTTCGACACATTCATCACGAAATTAACCGACGTGGCTAAACAACCTAGTATATTAATAGAATCAAACAAGTATAAAAAAGCATTAAAACACTAAATCTATTTAAATCCATCAACCAAAGGAGTCAGTCGTCATGGTTTGCATTTCTGACATATGTGTGAACTAGTTTAATTCCTAAATCATGAGACATTCTAATCACCTCATGTGAATTAGGCTCCTCTAATTGTTACCAGGACTATTTTTGTCATGCAATAACCTTGAAATTTAAATTTTGTTTCATCCTTAATGACTATATTCGTTATGAAAAAAAAATGCCCATAGACCATCTATATCATGAATTTATTCAATTTAACAAATAATGGAGTCCTTGATCTTGAATTTCATTTCTTATTGATATTAATTGTTGAATTCAAAATTCGATATTGCCTCCCATCATTTGTCATTAGCAAGGCTCCACTTTTGATCCTAAACACACTTTCTGACACATTGATCACGAAATTAACACATGTGGCTAAACAACCTAGTATATTAATAGAATCAAACAAGTATAAAGATCATTAAAACACTAAATCTATTTAAATCCATCAGCCAAAGGAGTCAGTCATCTTGGTTTGCATTTCATACATATGTGAACTAGTTTAATTCCTAAATCATGAGACATTCTAATCACCTCATGTGAATTAGGCTCCACTTATTGTTACCAAGACCATTTGTCATGCAATAACCTTGAAATTAAAATTTGCTTCAACCTTAATGACTATATTCGTTATGAAATAAATGCCCATGGACCCATCTATATCATGAATTTATTCAATTTAACAAAGAATGGAGTCCTTGATCTTAAATTTCATTACTTATTGATATTAATTGTTGAATTCAAAATTCGATATTGCCTCCCATCATTTCTCATTAGCAGGGCTCTCTTTTGATCCTAAACACACTTTCTGACACATTGATCACGAAATTAACACATGTGGCTAAACAACCTAGTATATTAATAGAATCAAAGAAGTATAAAGAGCATTAAAACGCTAAATGTATCTAAATCCATCAGCCAAAGGAGTCAGTCATCTTGGTTTGCATTTCTTACATAAGTGAACTGGTTTAATTTCATAAATCATTAGACATTCTAATCACCTCATGTGAATTAGGCCTCTCTTATTGTTACCAGGACTATTTTTCATGCAATAACCTTAAAATTAAATTTTGCCTCAACCTTAATAAGTATATTCTTTATGAAAAAAATGCCCATGGACCATCTATATCATGAATTCATGCAATTTAACAAACAATGGATTCTTTGATCTTAAATTTCATTTCTTATTGATATTAATTGTTGAATTAAAAAATTCGATATTGCCTCCCATCATTTGTCATTATCAGAGCTCCTCTTTTGATCCCAAACACACTTTTCGACACATTCATCACGAAATTAACCGACGTGGCTAAACAACCTAGTATATATTAATAGAATCAAAACAAGTATAAAAAGCATTAAAACACTAAATCTATTTTAATCCATCAACCAAAGGAGTCAGTCGTCATGGTTTGCATTTCTGATATATGTGAACTAGTTTAATTCCTAAATCATGAGACATTGTAATCACCTCATGTGAATTAGGCTCCTCTTATTGTTTCCGGGACTATTTGTCATGCAAGAACCTTGAAATTAAATTTTGCTTCATCTTTAATTACTATATTCGTTACGAAATAAATGCCCATGGACTATCTATATCATGAATTTATTCAATTTAACAAATAATGGAGTCCTTTATCTTAAATTTCATTTCTTATTGATATTAATTGTTGAATTCAAAATTCGATATTGCCTCCTATCATTTGTCATTAGCAAGGCTCCTCTTTCGATACCAAATACACTTTTTGACACATTGATCACGAAATTAACACATGTGGCTAAACAACCTAGTATATTAATAGAATCAAACAAGTATAAAGAGCATTAAAACACTAAATCTATTTAAATCCATCAGCCAAAGGAGTCAGTCATCTTGGTTTGCATTTCTTACATAAGTGAACTGGTTTAGTTCATAAATCATTAGACATTCTAATCACCTCATGTGAATTAGGCCTCTCTTATTGTTACCAGGACTATTTTTCATGCAATAACCTTAAAATTAAATTTTGCCTCAACCTTAATAATTATATTCTTTATGAAAAAAATGCCCATGGACCATCTATATCATGAATTCATGCAATTTAACAAACAATGGATTCCTTGATCTTAAATTTCATTTCTAATTGATATTAATTGTTGAATTCAAAATTAGATATTGCGTCCCATCATTAATCATTAGCAAGGCTCCTCTTTTGACCCCAAACACATTTTTTGACACATTGAGCATGAAATTAAGACATGTGTCTAAACAACCTAGTATATTAATAGAATCAAACACGTATATGAAGAGACTTAACACACTAAATCTATTTAAATCCATCAACTAAAGGAGTCAGTCATCATGGTTAGCATTTCATACATATGTGAACTAGTTTAATTCCTAAATCATGAGACATTCTAATCACCTCATGTGAATTAGGCTCCTCTAATTGTTACTAGGACTATTTGTCATGCAATAACCTTGAAATTAAATTTTGTTTCATCCTTAATGACTATATTCGTTATGAAATAAATGCCCATAGACCATCTATATCATGAATTTATTCAATTTAACAAATAATGGAGTCCTTGATCTTGAATTTCATTTCTTATTGATATTAATTGTTGAATTCAAAATTCGATATTGCCTCCCATCATTTGTCATTATCAGAGCTCCTCTTTTGATCCCAAACACACTTTTCGACACATTCATCACGAAATTAACCGACGTGGCTAAACAACCTAGTATATTAATAGAATCAAACAAGTATAAAAAGCATTAAAACACTAAATCTATTTAAATCCATCAACCAAAGGAGTCAGTCGTCATGGTTTGCATTTCTGACATATGTGAACTAGTTTAATTCCTAAATCATGAGACATTCTAATCACCTCATGTGAATTAGGCTCCTCTAATTGTTACCAGGACTATTTCTCATGCAATAACCTTGAAATTAAATTTTGTTTCATCCTTAATGACTATATTCGTTATGAAATAAATGCCCATAGACCATCTATATCATGAATTTATTCAATTTAACAAATAATGGAGTCCTTGATCTTGAATTTCATTTCTTATTGATATTAATTGTTGAATTCAAAATTCGATATTGCCTCCCATCATTTGTCATTAGCAAGGCTCCACTTTTGATCCTAAACACACTTTCTGACACATTGATCACGAAATTAACACATGTGGCTAAACAACCTAGTATATTAATAGAATCAAAGAAGTATAAAGAGCATTAAAACCCTAAATCTATTTAAATCCATCAGCCAAAGGAGTCAGTCATCTTGGTTTGCATTTCTTACATAAGTGAACTGGTTTAATTCATAAATCATTAGACATTCGAATCACCTCATGTGAATTAGGCCTCTCTTATTGTTACCAGGACTATTTTTCATGCAATAACCTTAAAATTAAATTTTGCCTCAACCTTAATAATTATATTCTTTATGAAAAAAATGCCCATGGACCATCTATATCATGAATTCATGCAATTTAACAAACAATCGATTCCTTGATCTTAAATTTCATTTCTTATTGATATTAATTGTTGAATTTAAAATTCGATATTGCCTCCCATCATTTGTCATTATCAGAGCTCCTCTTTTGATCCCAAACACACTTTTCGACACATTCATCACGAAATTAACCGACGTGGCTAAACAACCTAGTATATTAATAGAATCAAACAAGTATAAAAAGCATTAAAACACTAAATCTATTTAAATCCATCAACCAAAGGAGTCAGTCGTCATGGTTTGCATTTCTGACATATGTGAACTAGTTTAATTCCTAAATCATGAGACATTCTAATCAGTTCATGTGAATTAGGCACCTCTAATTGTTACCAGGACTATTTGTCATGCAATAACCTTGAAATTAAATTTTGTTTCATCCTTAATGACTATATTCGTTATGAAATAAATGCCCATAGACCATCTATATCATGAATTTATTCAATTTAACAAATAATGGAGTCCTTGATCTTGAATTTCATTTCTTATTGATATTAATTGTTGAATTCAAAATTCGATATTGCCTCCCATCATTTGTCATTAGCAAGGCTCCACTTTTGATCCTAAACACACTTTCTGACACATTGATCACGAAATTAACACATGTGGCTAAACAACCTAGTATAATAATAGAATCAAAGAAGTATAAAGAGCATTAAAACCCTAAATCTATTTAAATCCATCAGCCAAAGGAGTCAGTCATCTTGGTTTGCATTTCTTACATAAGTGAACTGGTTTAATTCATAAATCATTAGACATTCTAATCACCTCATGTGAATTAGGCCTCTCTTATTGTTACTAGGACTATTTTTCATGCAATAACCTTAAAATTAAATTTTGCCTCAACCTTAATAATTATATTCTTTATGAAAAAAATGCCCATGGACCATCTATATCATGAATTCATGCAATTTAACAAACAATGGATTCCTTGATCTTAAATTTCATTTCTAATTGATATTAATTGTTGAATTCAAAATTAGATATTGCGTCCCATCATTAATCATTGGCAAGGCTCCTCTTTTGACCCCAAACACATTTTTTGACACATTGATCATGAAATTAAGACATGTGTCTAAACAACCTAGTATATTAACAGAATCAAACAAGTATGAAGAGACTTAACACACTAAATCTATTTAAATCCATCAACTAAAGGAGTCAGTCATCATGGTTAGCATTTCATACATATGTGAACTAGTTTAATTCCTAAATCATGAGACATTCTAATCACCTCATGTGAATTAGGCTCCTCTAATTGTTACTAGGACTATTTGTCATGCAATAACCTTGAAATTAAATTTTGTTTCATCCTTAATGACTATATTCGTTATGAAATAAATGCCCATAGACCATCTATATCATGAATTTATTCAATTTAACAAATAATGGAGTCCTTGATCTTCAATTTCATTTCTTATTGATATTAATTGTTGAATTCAAAATTCGATATTGCCTCCCATCATTTGTCATTAGCAAGGCTCCTCTTTTGATACCAAACACACTTTTTGACACATTGATCACGAAATTAACACATGTGGCTAAACAACATGGTATATTAATAGAATCAAAGAAGTATAAAGAGCATTAAAACGCTAAATCTATTTAAATCCATCAGCCAAAGGAGTCAGTCATCTTGGTTTGCATTTCTTACATAAGTGAACTGGTTTAATTCATAAATCATTAGACATTCTAATCACCTCATGTGAATTAGGCCTCTCTTATTGTTACCAGGACTATTTTTCATGCAATAACCTTAAAATTAAATTTTGCCTCAACCTTAATAAGTATATTCTTTATGAAAAAAAAATGCCCATGGACCATCTATATCATGAATTCATGCAATTTAACAAATAATGGATTCCTTGATCTTAAATTTCATTTCTTATTGATATTAATTGTTGAATTCAAAATTCAATATTGCCTCCCATCATTTGTCATTAGCAGGGCTCCTCTTTTGATCCCAAACACACTTTTCGACACATTCATCACGAAATTAACAGACGTGGCTAAACAACCTAGCATATTAATAGAATCAAACAAGTATAAAAAGCATTAAAACACTAAATCTATTTAAATCCATCAACCAAAGGAGTCTGTCGTCATGGTTTGCATTTCTGACATATGTGAACTAGTTTAATTCCTAAATCATGAGACATTCTAATCACCTCATGTGAATTAGGCTCCTCTAATTGTTACCAGGACTATTTGTCATGCAATAACCTTGAAATTAAATTTTGTTTCATCCTTAATGACTATATTCGTTATGAAATAAATGCCCATAGACCATCTATATCATGAATTTATTCAATTTAAGAAATAATGGAGTCCTTGATCTTGAATTTCATTTCTTATTGATATTAATTGTTGAATTCAAAATTCGATATTGCCTCCCATCATTTGTCATTAGCAAGGCTCCACTTTTGATCCTAAACACACTTTCTGACACATTGATCACGAAATGAACACATGTGGCTAAACAACCTAGTATATTAATAGAATCAAAGAAGTATAAAGAGCATTAAAACCCTAAATCTATTTAAATCCATCAGCCAAAGGAGTCAGTCATCTTGGTTTGCATTTCTTACATAAGTGAACTGGTTTAATTCATAAATCATTAGACATTCTAATCACCTCATGTGAATTAGGCCTCTCTTATTGTTACCAGGACTACTTTTCATGCAATAACCTTAAAATTAAATTTTACCTCAACCTTAATAATTATATTCTTTATGAAAAAAATGCCCATGGACCATCTATATCATGAATTCATGCAATTTAACAAACAATGGATTCCTTGATCTTAAATTTCATTTCTAATTGATATTAATTGTTGAATTCAAAATTAGATATTGCGTCCCATCATTAATCATTAGCAAGGCTCCTCTTTTGACCCCAAACACATTTTTTGACACATTGATCATGAAATTAAGACATGTGCCTAAACAACCTAGTATATTAATAGAATCAAACAAGTATGAAGAGACTTAACACACTAAATCTATTTAAATCCATCAACTAAAGGAGTCAGTCATCATGGTTAGCATTTCATACATATGTGAACTAGTTTAATTCCTAAATCATGAGACATTCTAATCACCTCATGTGAATTAGGCTCCTCTAATTGTTACTAGGACTATTTGTCATGCAATAACCTTGAAATTAAATTTTGTTTCATCCTTAATGACTATATTCGTTATGAAATAAATGCCCATAGACCATCTATATCATGAATTTATTCAATTTAACAAATAATGGAGTCCTTGATCTTCAATTTCATTTCTTATTGATATTAATTGTTGAATTCAAAATTCGATATTGCCTCCCATCATTTGTCATTAGCAAGGCTCCTCTTTTGATACCAAACACACTTTTTGACACATTGATCACGAAATTAACACATGTGGCTAAACATCATGGTATATTAATAGAATCAAAGAAGTAGAAAGAGCATTAAAACGCTAAATCTATTTAAAACCATCAGCCAAAGGAGTCAGTCATCTTGGTTTGCATTTCTTACATAAGTGAACTGGTTTAATTCATAAATCATTAGACATTCTAATCACCTCATGTGAATTAGGCCTCTCTTATTGTTACCAGGACTATTTTTCATGCAATAACCTTAAAATTAAATTTTGCCTCAACCTTAATAAGTATATTCTTTATGAAAAAAAAATGCCCATGGACCATCTATATCATGAATTCATGCAATTTAACAAATAATGGATTCCTTGATCTTAAATTTCATTTCTTATTGATATTAATTGTTGAATTCAAAATTCGATATTGCCTCCCATCATTTGTCATTAGCAGGGCTCCTCTTTTGATCCCAAACACACTTTTCGACACATTCATCACGAAATTAACAGACGTGGCTAAACAACCTAGTATATTAATAGAATCAAACAAGTATAAAAAGCATTAAAACACTAAATCTATTTAAATCCATCAACCAAAGTAGTCTGTCGTCATGGTTTGCAATTCTGACATATGTGAACTAGTTTAATTCCTAAATCATGAGACATTCTAATCACCTCATTTGAATTAGGCTCCTCTAATTGTTACCAGGACTATTTGTCATGCAATAACCTTGAAATTAAATTTTGTTTCATCCTTAATGACTATATTCGTTATGAAATAAATGCCCATAGACCATCTATATCATGAATTTATTCAATTTAACAAATAATGGAGTCCTTGATGTTGAATTTCATTTCTTATTGATATTAATTGTTGAATTCAAAATTCGATGTTGCCTTCCATCATTTGTCATTAGCAACGCTCCTCTTTTGATCCTAAACACACTTTTTGACACATTGATCACGAAATTAACACTTGTGGCTAAACAACCTAGTATATTAATAAAATCAAAGAAGTATAAAGAGCATTAAAACGCTAAATCTATTTAAATCCATCAGCCAAAGGAGTCAGTCATCTTGGTTTGCATTTCTTAAATAAGTGAACTCGTTGAATTCATAAATCATTAGACATTCTAATCACCTCATGTGAATTAGGCTCCTCTTATTGTTACCAGCACTATTTTTCATACAATAACCTTGAAATTAAATTTTGCCTCCAGGTTAATAAGTATATTCTTTCTGAAAAAAATGTCCATGGACCATCTATATCATGAATTCGTGCAATTTAACAAACAATGGATTCCTTGATCTTAAATTTCATTTCTTATTGATATTAATTGTTGAATTCAAAATTAGATATTGCGTCCCATCATTCATCATTAGCAAGGCTCCTCTTTTGACCCCAAACACACTTTTTGACACATTGATCATGAAATTAAGACATGTGTCTAAACAACCTAGTATATTAATAGAATCAAACAAGTATGAAGAGACTTAACACACTAAATCTATTTAAATCCATCAACTAAAGGAGTCAGTCATCATGGTTAGCATTTCATACATATGTGAACTAATTTAATTCCTAAATCATGAGACATTCTAATCACCTCATGTGAATTAGGCTCCATTTATTGTTACCAAGACCATTTGTCATGCAATAACCTTGAAATTAAAATTTGCTTCAACCTTAATGACTATATTCGTTATGAAATAAATGCCCATGGACCATCTATATCATGAATTTATTCAATTTAACAAAGAATGGAGTCCTTGATCTTAAATTTCATTACTTATTGATATTACTTGTTGAATTCAAAATTCGATATTGCCTCCCATCATTTCTCATTAGTAGGGCTCCTCTTTTGATCCTAAACACTCTTTCTGACACATTGATCACGAAATTAACACATGTGGCTAAACAACCTAGTATATTAATAGAATCAAAGAAGTATAAAGAGCATTAAAATGCTAAATCTATCTAAATCCATCAGCCAAAGGAGTCAGTCATCTTGGTTTGCATTTCTTACATAAGTGAACTGGTTTAATTCATAAATCATTAGACATTCTAATCACCTCATGTGAATTAGGCCTCTCTTATTGTTACCAGGACTATTTTTCATGCAATAACCTTAAAATTAAATTTTGCCTCAACCTTAATAAGTATATTCTTTATGAAAAAAATGCCCATGGACCATCTATATCATGAATTCATGCAATGTAACAAACAATGGATTCCTTGATCTTAAATTTCATTTCTTATTGATATTAATTGTTGAATTCAAAATTCGATATTGCCTCCCATCATTTGTCATTATCAGGGCTCCTCTTTTGATCCCAAACACACTTTTCGACACATTCATCACGAAATTAACCGACGTGGCTAAACAACCTAGTATATTAATAGAATCAAACAAGTATATAAAGCATTAAAACACTAAATCTATTTAAATCCATCAACCAAAGGAGTCAGTCGTCATGGTTTGCATTTCTGACATATGTGAACTAGTTTAATTCCTAAATCATGAGACATTCTAATCACCTCATGTGAATTAGGCTCCTCTAATTGTTACCAGGACTATTTGTCATGCAATAACCTTGAAATTAAATTTTGTTTCATCCTTAATGACTATATTCGTTATGAAATAAATGCCCATAGACCATCTATATCATGAATTTATTCAAATAACAAATAATGGAGTCCTTGATCTTGAATTTCATTTCTTATTGATATTAATTGTTGAATTCAAAATTCGATATTGCCTCCCATCATTTGTCATTAGCAAGGCTCCACTTTTGATCCTAAACACACTTTCTGACACATTGATCACGAAATTAACACATGTGGCTAAACAACCTAGTATATTAATAGAATCAAAGAAGTATAAAGAGCATTAAAACCCTAAATCTATTTAAATCCATCAGCCAAAGGAGTCAGTCATCTTGGTTTGCATTTCTTACATAAGTGAACTGGTTTAATTCATAAATCATTAGACATTCTAATCACCTCATGTGAATTAGGCCTCTCTTATTGTTACCAGGACTATTTTTCATGCAATAACCTTAAAATTAAATTTTGCCTCAACCTTAATAATTATATTCTTTATGAAAAAAATGCCCATGGACCATCTATATCATGAATTCATGCAATTTAACAAACAATGGATTCCTTGATCTTAAATTTCATTTCTTATTGATATTAATTGTTGAATTAGAAATTCGATATTGCCTCCCATCATTTGTCATTATCAGAGCTCCTCTTTTGATCCCAAACACACTTTTCGACACATTCATCACGAAATTAACCAACGTGGCTAAACAACCTAGTATATTAATAGAATCAAACAAGTATGAAGACACTCAACACACTAAATCTATTTAAATCCATCAACTAAAGGAGTCAGTCATCATGGTTAGCATTTCATACATATGTGAACTAGTTTAATTCCTAAATCATGAGACATTCTAATCACCTCATGTGAATTAGGCTCCACTTATTGTTACCAAGACCATTTGTCAAGCAATAACCTTGAAATTAAAATTTGCTTCAACCTTAATGATTATATTCGTTATGAAATAAATGCCCATGGACCATCTATATCATGAATTTATTCAATTTAACAAAGAATGGAGTCCTTGATCTTAAATTTCATTTCTTATTGATATTAATTGTTGAATTCAAAATTTGATATTGCCTCCCACCATTTGTCATTAGCAAGGCTCCTCTGTTGATCCCAAACACACTTTTTGACACAATGATCACGAAATTAACACATGTGGCTAAACAACCTAGTATATTAATAGAATCAAACAAGTATAAAGAGCATTAAAACACTATATCTATTTAAATCCATCAACCAAAGGAGTCAGTCATCTTGGTTTGCATTTCTTACATAAGTGAACTGGTTTAATTCATAAATCATTAGACATTCTAATCACCTCATGTGAACTAGGCTCCTCTTATTGTTACCAGCACTATTTTTCATGCAATAACCTTGAAATTAAATTTTTCCTCCACGTTAATAAGTATATTCTTTCTGAAAAAAATGTCCATGGACCATCTATATCATGAATTCATTCAATTTAACAAACAATGGATTCCTTGATCTTAAATTTCATTTCTTATTGATATTAATTGTTGAATTAAAAATTCGATATTGCCTCCCATCATTTGTCATTAGCAGGGCTCCTCTTTTGATCCCAAACACACTTTTCGACACATTCATCACGAAATTAACCGACGTGGCTAAACAACCTAGTATATTAATAGAATCAAACAAGTATATAAAGCATTAAAACACTAAATCTATTTAAATCCATCAACCAAAGGAGTCAGTCGTCATGGTTTGCATTTCTGACATATGTGAACTAGTTTAATTCCTAAATCATGAGACATTCTAATCACCTCATGTGAATTAGGCTCCTCTAATTGTTACCGGGACTATTTGTCATGCAATAACCTTGAAATTAAATTTTGTTTCATCCTTAATGACTATATTCGTTATGAAATAAATGCCCATAGACCATCTATATCATGAATTTATTCAATTTAACAAATAATGGAGTCCTTGATCTTGAATTTCATTTCTTATTGATATTAATTGTTGAATTCAAAATTCGATATTGTCTCCCATCATTTGTCATTAGCAAGGCTCCACTTTTGATCCTAAACACACTTTCTGACACATTGATCACGAAATTAACACATGTGGCTAAACAACCTAGTATATTAATAGAATCAAAGAAGTATAAAGAGCATTAAAACCCTAAATCTATTTAAATCCATCAGCCAAAGGAGTCAGTCATCTTGGTTTGCATTTCTTACATAAGTGAACTGGTTTAATTCATAAATCATTAGACATTCTAATCACCTCATGTGAATTAGGCCTCTCTTATTGTTACCAGGACTATTTTTCATGCAATAACCTTAAAATTAAATTTTGCCTCAACCTTAATAATTATATTCTTTATGAAAAAAATGCCCAAGGACCATCTATATCATGAATTCATGCAATTTAACAAACAATGGATTCCTTGATCTTAAATTTCATTTCTAATTGATATTAATTGTTGAATTCAAAATTAGATATTGCGTCCCATCATTAATCATTAGCAAGGCTCCTCTTTTGATCCCAAACACATTTTTTGTCACATTGCTCATGAAATTAAGACATGTGTCTAAACAACCTAGTATATTAATAGAATCAAACAAGTATGAAGAGACTTAACACACTAAATCTATTTAAATCCATAAACTAAAGGAGTCAGTCATCATGGTTAGCATTTCATACATATGTGAACTAGTTTAATTCCTAAATCATGAGACATTCTAATCACCTCATGTGAATTAGGCTCCTCTAATTGTTACTAGGACTATTTGTCATGCAATAACCTTGAAATTAAATTTTGTTTCATCCTTAATGACTATATTCGTTATGAAATAAATGCCCATAGACCATCTATATCATGAATTTATTCAATTTAACAAATAATGGAGTCCTTGATCTTCCATTTCATTTCTTATTGATATTAATTGTTGAATTCAAAATTCGATATTGCCTCCCATCATTTGTCATTAGCAAGGCTCCTCTTTTGATACCAAATACACTTTTTGACACATTGATCACGAAATTAACACATGTGGCTAAACAACATGGTATATTAATAGGATCAAAGAAGTATAAAGAGCATTAAAACGCTAAATCTATTTAAATCCATCAGCCAGAGGAGTCAGTCATCTTGGTTTGCATTTCTTACATAAGTGAACTGGTTTAATTCATAAATCATTAGACATTCTAATCACCTCATGTGAATTAGGCCTCTCTTATTGTTACCAGGACTATTTTTCATGCAATAACCTTAAAATTAAATTTTGCCTCAACCTTAATAAGTATATTCTTTATGAAAAAAAAATGCCCATGGACCATCTATATCATGAATTCATGCAATTTAACAAATAATGGATTCCTTGATCTTAAATTTCATTTCTTATTGATATTAATTGTTGAATTCAAAATTCGATATTGCCTCCCATCATTTGTCATTAGCAGGGCTCCTCTTTTGATCCCAAACACACTTTTTGACACATTCATCACGAAATTAACAGACGTGGCTAAACAACCTAGTATATTAATAGAATCAAACAAGTATAAAAAGCATTAAAACACTAAATCTATTTAAATCCATCAACCAAAGGAGTGAGTCGTCATGGTTTGCATTTCTGACATATGTGAACTATTTTAATTCCTAAATCATGAGACATTCTAATCACCTCATGTGAAATTAGGCTCCTCTAATTGTTACCAGGACTATTTGTCATGCAATAACCTTGAAATTAAATTTTCTTTCAACCTTAATGACTATATTCGTTATGAAATAAATGCCCATAGACCATCTATATCATGAATTTATTCAATTTAACAAATAATGGAGTCCTTGATCTTGAATTTCATTTCTTATTGATATTAATTGTTGAATTCAAAATTCGATATTGCCTCCCATCATTTGTCATTAGCAACGCTCCTCTTTTGATCCTAACCACACTTTTTGACACATTGATCACGAAATTAACACATGTGGCTAAACAACCTAGTATATTAATAGAATCAAAGAAGTATAAAGAGCATTAAAACGCTAAATCTATTTAAATCCATCAGCCAAAGGAGTCAGTCATCTTGGTTTGCATTTCTTACATAAGTGAACTGGTTTAATTCATAAATCATTAGACATTCTAATCACCTCATGTGAATTAGGCCTCTCTTATTGTTACCAGGACTATTTTTCATGCAATAACCTTAAAATTAAATTTTGCCTCAACCTTAATAAGTATATTCTTTATGAAAAAAATGCCCATGGACCATTTATATCATGAATTCATGCAATTTAACAAACAATGGATTCCTTGATCTTAAATTTCATTTCTTATTGATTTTAATTGTTGAATTCAAAATTAGATATTGCGTCCCATCATTCATCATTAGCAAGGCTCCTCTTTTGACCCCAAACACACTTTTTGACACATTGATCATGAAATTAAGACATGTGTCTAAACAACCTAGTATATTAATAGAATCAAACAAGTATAAAGAGACTTAACACACAAAATCTATTTAAATCCATCAACTAAAGGAGTCAGTCATCATGGTTTGCATTTCATACATATGTGAACTAGTTTAATTCCTAAATCATGAGACATTCTAATCACCTCATGTGAATTAGGCTCCTCTTATTGTTACCGGGACTATTTGTCATGCAATAACCTTGAAATTAAATTTTGCTTCATCCTTAAAGACTATATTCGTTATGAAATAAATGCCCATGGACTATCTATATCATGAATTTATTCAATTTAACAAATAATGGAGTCCTTTATCTTAAATCTCATTTCTTATTGATATTAATTGTTGAATTCAAAATTTGATATTGCCTCCCATCATTTGTCATTAGCAAGGCTCCACTTTTGATCCTAAACACACTTTCTGACACATTGATCACGAAATTAACACATGTGGCTAAACAACCTAGTATATTAATAGAATCAAAGAAGTATAAAGAGCATTAAAACCCTAAATCTATTTAAATCCATCAGCCAAAGGAGTCAGTCATCTTGGTTTGCATTTCTTACATAAGTGAACTGGTTTAATTCATAAATCATTAGACATTCTAATCACCTCATGTGAATTAGGCCTCTCTTATTGTTAGCAGGACTATTTTTCATGCAATAACCTTAAAATTAAATTTTGCCTCAACCTTAATAATTATATTCTTTATGAAAAAAATGCCCAAGGACCATCTATATCATGAATTCATGCAATTTAACAAACAATGGATTCCTTGATCTTAAATTTCATTTCTAATTGATATTAATTGTTGAATTCAAAATTAGATATTGCGTCCCATCATTAATCATTAGCAAGGCTCCTCTTTTGATCCCAAACACATTTTTTGTCACATTGCTCATGAAATTAAGACATGTGTCTAAACAAACCTAGTATATTAATAGAATCAAACAAGTATGAAGAGACTTAACACACTAAATCTATTTAAATCCATAAACTAAAGGAGTCAGTCATCATGGTTAGCATTTCATACATATGTGAACTAGTTTAATTCCTAAATCATGAGACATTCTAATCACCTCATGTGAATTAGGCTCCTCTAATTGTTACTAGGACTATTTGTCATGCAATAACCTTGAAATTAAATTTTGTTTCATCCTTAATGACTATATTCGTTACGAAATAAATGCCCATAGACCATCTATATCATGAATTTATTCAATTTAACAAATAATGGAGTCCTTGATCTTCCATTTCATTTCTTATTGATATTAATTGTTGAATTCAAAATTCGATATTGCCTCCCATCATTTGTCATTAGCAAGGCTCCTCTTTTGATACCAAACACACTTTTTGACACATTGATCACGAAATTAACACATGTGGCTAAACAACATGGTATATTAATAGGATCAAAGAAGTATAAAGAGCATTAAAACGCTAAATCTATTTAAATCCATCAGCCAGAGGAGTCAGTCATCTTGGTTTGCATTTCTTACATAAGTGAACTGGTTTAATTCATAAATCATTAGACATTCTAATCACCTCATGTGAATTAGGCCTCTCTTATTGTTACCAGGACTATTTTTCATGCAATAACCTTAAAATTAAATTTTGCCTCAACCTTAATAAGTATATTCTTTATGAAAAAAAAATGCCCATGGACCATCTATATCATGAATTCATGCAATTTAACAAATAATGGATTCCTTGATCTTAAATTTCATTTCTTATTGATATTAATTGTTGAATTCAAAATTCGATATTGCCTCCCATCATTTGTCATTAGCAGGGCTCCTCTTTTGATCCCAAACACACTTTTTGACACATTCATCACGAAATTAACAGACGTGGCTAAACAACCTAGTATATTAATAGAATCAAACAAGTATAAAAAGCATTAAAACACTAAATCTATTTAAATCCATCAACCAAAGGAGTGAGTCGTCATGGTTTTGCATTTCTGACATATGTGAACTATTTTAATTCCTAAATCATGAGACATTCTAATCACCTCATGTGAATTAGGCTCCTCTAATTGTTACCAGGACTATTTGTCATGCAATAACCTTGAAATTAAATTTTCTTTCAACCTTAATGACTATATTCGTTATGAAATAAATGCCCATAGACCATCTATATCATGAATTTATTCAATTTAACAAATAATGGAGTCCTTGATCTTGAATTTCATTTCTTATTGATATTAATTGTTGAATTCAAAATTCGATATTGCCTCCCATCATTTGTCATTAGCAACGCTCCTCTTTTGATCCTAACCACACTTTTTGACACATTGATCACGAAATTAACACATGTGGCTAAACAACCTAGTATATTAATAGAATCAAAGAAGTATAAAGAGCATTAAAACGCTAAATCTATTTAAATCCATCAGCCAAAGGAGTCAGTCATCTTGGTTTGCATTTCTTACATAAGTGAACTGGTTTAATTCATAAATCATTAGACATTCTAATCACCTCATGTGAATTAGGCCTCTCTTATTGTTACCAGGACTATTTTTCATGCAATAACCTTAAAATTAAATTTTGCCTCAACCTTAATAAGTATATTCTTTATGAAAAAAATGCCCATGGACCATTTATATCATGAATTCATGCAATTTAACAAACAATGGATTCCTTGATCTTAAATTTCATTTCTTATTGATATTAATTGTTGAATTCAAAATTAGATATTGCGTCCCATCATTCATCATTAGCAAGGCTCCTCTTTTGACCCCAAACACACTTTTTGACACATTGATCATGAAATTAAGACATGTGTCTAAACAACCTAGTATATTAATAGAATCAAACAAGTATAAAGAGACTTAACACACAAAATCTATTTAAATCCATCAACTAAAGGAGTCAGTCATCATGGTTTGCATTTCATACATATGTGAACTAGTTTAATTCCTAAATCATGAGACATTCTAATCACCTCATGTGAATTAGGCTCCTCTTATTGTTACCGGGACTATTTGTCATGCAATAACCTTGAAATTAAATTTTGCTTCATCCTTAAAGACTATATTCGTTATGAAATAAATGCCCATGGACTATCTATATCATGAATTTATTCAATTTAACAAATAATGGAGTCCTTTATCTTAAATCTCATTTCTTATTGATATTAATTGTTGAATTCAAAATTCGATATTGCCTCCGACCATTTGTCATTAGCAAGGCTCCTCTGTTGATCCCAAACACACTTTTTGACACATTGATCACAAAATTAACACATGTGGCTAAACAACCTAGTATATTAATAGAATCAAACAAGTATAAAGAGCATTAAAACACTAAATCTATTTAAATCCATCAACCAAAGGAGTCAGTCATCTTGGTTTGCATTTCTTACATAAGTGAACTAGTTTAATTCATAAATCATTAGACATTCTAATCACCTCATGTGAATTAGGCTCCTCTGATTGTTACCAGGTCTATTTTTCATGCAATAACCTTGAAATTAAATTTTGCCTCCACGTTAATAAGTATATTCTTTCTGAAAAAAATGTCCATGGACCATCTATATCATGAATTTATTGAATTTAACAAAGAATGGAGTCCTTGATCTTAAATTTCATTTCTTATTGATATTAATTGTTGTATTCAAAATTCGATATTGCATCCCACCATTTGTCATTAGCAAGGCTCCTCTGTTGATCCCAAACACACTTTTAGACACATTCATCACGAAATTAACAGACGTGGCTAAACAACCTAGTATATTAATAGAATCAAACAAGTATAAAAAGCATTAAAACACTAAATCTATTTAAATCCATCAACCAAAGGAGTCAGTCGTCATGGTTTGCATTTCTGACATATGTGAACTAGTTTAATTCCTAAATCATGAGACATTCTAATCACCTCATGTGAATTAGGCTCCTCTTATTGTTACCGGGACTATTTGTCATGCAATAACCTTGAAATTAAATTTTGCTTCATCCTTAATGACTATATTCGTTATGAAATAAATGCCCATGGACTATCTATATCATGAATTTATTCAATTTAACAAATAATGGAGTCCTTGATCTTGAATTTCATTTCTTATTGATATTAATTGTTGTATTCAAAATTCGATATTGCCTCCCATCATTTGTCATTAGCAAGGCTCCTCATTTGACCCCAAACACACTTTTTAACACATTGATCATGAAATTAAGACATGTGTTTAAACAACCTAGTATATTAATAGAATCAAACAAGTATAAAGAGACTGAACACACTAAATCTATTTAAATCCATCAACTAAAGGAGTCAGTCATCATGGTTTGCATTTCATACATATGTGAACTAGTTTAATTCCTAAATCATGAGACATTCTAATCACCTCATGTGAATTAGGCTCCTCTTATTGTTACCGGGACTATTTGTCATGCAATAACCTTGAAATTAAAATTTGCTTCAACCTTAATGACTATATTCGTTATGAAATAAATGCCCATGGACCATCTATATCATGAATTTATTGAATTTAACAAAGAATGGAGTCCTTGATCTTGAATTTCATTTCTTATTAATATTAATTGTTGAATTCAAAATTCGATATTGCCTCCCACCATTTGTCATTAGCAAGGCTCCTCTTTTGACCCCAAACACACTTTTTGACACATTCATCACGAAATTAACAGACGTGGCTAAACAACCTAGTATATTAATAGAATCAAACAAGTATAAACAGCATTAAAACACTAAATCTATTTAAATCCATCAACCAAAGGAGTCAGTCATCATGGTTTGCATTTCTGACATATGTGAACTAGTTTAATTCCTAAATCATGAGACATTCTAATCACCTCATGTGAATTAGGCTCCACTTATTGTTACCAAGACCATTTGTCATGCAATAACCTTGAAATTAAAATTTGCTTCAACCTTAATGACTATATTCGTTATGAAATAAATGCCCATGGACCATCTATATCATGAATTTATTCAATTTAACAAAGAATGGAGTCCTTGATCTTAAATTTCATTTCTTATTGATATTAATTTTTGAATTCAAAATTCGATATTGCCTCCCACCATTTGTCATTAGCAAGGCTACGTGGCTAGACAACCTAGTATATTAATAAAATCAAACAAGTATAGAAAGCATTAAAACACTAAATCTATTTAAATCCATCAACCAAAGGAGTCAGTCATCATGGTTTGCATTTCTGACATATGTGAACTAGTTTAATTCCTAAATCATGAGACATTCTAATCACCTCATGTGAATTAGGCTCCTCTTATTGTTACCAAGACCATTTGTCATGCAATAACCTTGAAATTAAAATTTGCTTCAACCTTAATGACTATATTCGTTATGCAATAAATGCCCATGGACCATCTATATCATGAATTTATTCAATTTAACAAAGAATGGAGTCCTTGATCTTAAATTTCATTTCTTATTGATATTAATTGTTGTATTCAAAATTCGATATTGCCTCAACCTTAATAAGTATATTCTATCTGAAAAAAATGCCCACGGACCATCTATGTCATGAATTCATGCAATTTAACAAACAATGGATTCCTTGATCTTAAATTTCATTTCTTATTGATATTAATTGTTGAATTCAAAATTAGATATTGTGTCCCATCATTCATCATTAGCAAGGCTCCTCTTTTGACCCCAAATACACTTTTTGACACATTGATCATGAAACTAAGACATGTGTCTAAACAACCTAGTATATTAATAGAATCAAACAAGTATAAAGAGACTTAACACACAAAATCTATTTAAATCCATCAACTAAAGGAGTCAGTCATCATGGTTTGCATTTCATACATATGTGAACTAGTTTAATTCCTAAATCATGAGACATTCTAATCACCTCATGTGAATTAGGCTCCTCTTATTGTTACCGAGACTATTTGTCATGCAATAACCTTGAAATTAAATTTTGCTTCATCCTTAATGACTATATTCGTTATGAAGTAAATGCCCATTTACTATCTATATCATGAATTTATTCAATTTAACAAATAATGGAGTCCTTTATCTTAAGTTTCATTTCTTATTGATATTAATTGTTGAATTCAAAATTCGATATTGCCTCCCACCATTTGTCATTAGCAAGGCTCCTCTGTTGATCCCAAACACACTTTTTGACACATTGATCACGAAATTAACACATGAGGCTAAACAACCTAGTATATTAATAGAATCAAACAAGTATAAAGAGCATTAAAACACTAAATCTATTTAAATCCATCAATCAAAGGAGTCAGTCATCTTGGTTTGCATTTCTTACATAAGTGAACTGGTTTAATTCATAAATCATTAGACATTCTAATCACCTCATGTGAATTAGGCTCCTCTTATTGTTACCAGCACTATTTTTCATGCAATAACCTTGAAATTAAATTTTGCCTCCACGTTAATAAGTATATTCTTTCTGAAAAAAATGTCCATGGACCATCTATATCATGAATTCATTCAATTTAACAAACAATGGATTCCATGATCTTAAATTTCATTTCTTATTGATATTAAGTGTTGAATTCAAAATTCGATATTGCCTCCCATCATTTGTCATTAGCAAGGCTCCTCTTTTGATCCCAAACACACTTTTCGACACATTCATCACGAAATTAACAGACGTGGCTAAACAACCGAGTATATTAATAGAATCAAACAAGTATAAAAAGCATTAAAACACTAAATCTATTTAAATCCATCAACCAAAGGAGTCAGTCGTCATGGTTTGCATTTCTGACATATGTGAACTAGTTTAATTCCTAAATCATGAGACATTCTAATCACCTCATGTGAATTAGGCTCCTCTAATTGTTACCAGGACTATTTGTCATGCAATAACCTTGAAATTAAATTTTGTTTCATCCTTAATGACTATATTCGTTATCAAATAAATTCCCATAGACCATCTATATCATGAATTTATTCAATTTAACAAATAATGGAGTCCATGATCTTGAATTTCATTTCTTATTGATATTAATTGTTGAATTCAAAATTCGATATTGCCTCCCATCATTTGTCATTAGCAAGGCCCCTCTTTTGATCCTAAACACACTTTTTGACACATTGATCACGAAATTAACACATGTGGCTAAACAACCTAGTATATTAATAGAATCAAAGAAGCATAAAAAGCATTAAAACGCTAAATCTATTTAAATCCATCAGCTGAAGGAGTCAGTCATCTTGGTTTGCATTTCTTACATAAGTGAACTGATTTAATTCATAAATCATTAGACATTCTAATCACCTCATGTGAATTAGGCCTCTCTTATTGTTACCAGGACAATCTTTCATGCAATAACCTTAAAATTAAATTTTGCCTCAACCTTAATAAGTATATTCTTTATGAAAAAAATGCCCATGGACCATCTATATCATGAATTCATGCAATGTAACAAACAATGGATTCCTTGATCTTAAATTTCATTTCTTATTGATATTAATTGTTGAATTCAAAATTAGATATTGTGTCCCATCATTCATCATTAGCAAGGCTCCTCTTTTGACCCCAAACACACTTTTTGACACATTGATCATGAAACTAAGACATGTGTCTAAACAACCTAGTATATTAATAGAATCAAAAAAGTATAAAGAGACTTAACAAACTAAATCTATTTAAATCCATCAACCAAAGGAGTCAGTCATCATGGTTTGCATTTCATACATATGTGAACTAGTTTAATTCCTAAATCATGAGACATTCTAATCACCTCATGTGAATTAGGCTCGTCTTATTGTTACCGGGACTATTTGTCATGCAATAACCTTGAAATTAAATTTTGCTTCATCCTTAATGACTATATTCGTTATGAAATAAATGCCCATGTACTATCTATATCATGAATTTATTCAATTTAACAAATAATGGAGTCCTTTATCTTAAATTTCATTTCTTATTGATATTAATTGTTGAATTCAAAATTCGATATTGCCTCCCACCATTTGTCATTAGCAAGGCTCCTCTATTGATCCCAAACACACTTTTTGACACATTGATCACGAAATTAACACATGAGGCTAAACAACCTAGTATATTAATAGAATCAAACAAGTATAAAGAGCATTAAAACATTAAATCTATTTAAAACCATCAACCAAAGGAGTCAGTCATCTTGGTTTGTATTTCTTACATAAGTGAACTGGTTTAATTCATAAATCATTAGACATTCCAATCACCTCATGTGAATTAGGCTCCTATTATTGTTACCAGCACTATTTTTCATGCACTAACCTTGAAATTAAATTTTGCCTCCACGTTAATAAGTATATTCTTTCTGAAAAAAATGTCCATGGACCATCTATATCATGAATTCATTCAATTTAACAAACAATGGATTCCCTGATCTTAAATTTCATTTCTTATTGATATTAATTGTTGAATTCAAAATTCGATATTGCCTCCCATCATTTGTCATTAGTAAGGCTCCTCTTTTGATCCCAAACACACTTTTCGACACATTCATCACGAAATTAACAGACGTGGCTAAACAACCGAGTATATTAATAGAATCAAACAAGTATAAAAAGCATTAAAACACTAAATCTATTTAAATCCATCAACCAAAGGAGTCAGTCGTCATGGTTTGCATTTCTGACATATGTGAACTAGTTTAATTCCTAAATCATGAGACATTCTAATCACCTCATGTGAATTAGGCTCCTCTAATTGTTACCAGGACTATTTGTCATGCAATAACCTTGAAATTAAATTTTGTTTCATCCTTAATGACTATATTCGTTATGAAATAAATGCCCATAGACCATCTATATAATGAATTTATTCAATTTAACAAATAATGGAGTCCTTGATCTTGAATTTCATTTCTTATTGATATTAATTGTTGAATTCAAAATTCGATATTGCCTCCCATCATTTGTCATTAGCAAGGCTCCTCTTTTGATCCCAAACACACTTTTCGACACATTCATCACGAAATTAACAGATGTGGCTAAACAACCGAGTATATTAATAGAATCAAACAAGTATAAAAATCATTAAAACACTAAATCTATTTAAATCCATCAACCAAAGGAGTCAGTCGTCATGGTTTGCATTTCTGACATATGTGAACTAGTTTAATTCCTAAATCATGAGACATTCTAATCACGTCATGTGAATTAGGCTCCTCTAATTGTTACCAGGACTATTTGTCATGCAATAACCTTGAAATTAAATTTTGTTTCATCCTTAATGACTATATTCGTTATGAAATAAATGCCCATAGACCATCTATATCATGAATTTATTCAATTTAACAAATAATGGAGTCCTCGATCTTGAATTTCATTTCTTATTGATATTAATTGTTGAATTCAAAATTCGATATTGCCTCCCATCATTTGTCATTAGCAAGGCTCCTCTTTTGATCCTAAACACACTTTTTGACACATTGATCACGAAATTAACACATGTGGCAAAACAACCTAGTATATTAATAGAATCAAAGAAGCATAAAGAGCACTAAAACACTAAATCTATTTAAATCCATCAGCCGAAGGAGTCAGTCATCATGGTTTGCATTTCATACATATGTGAACTAGTTTAATTCCTAAATCATGAGACATTCTAATCACCTCATGTGAATTAGTCTCCTCTTATTGTTACCGGGACTATTTGTCATGCAATAACCTTGAAATTAAATTTTGCTTCATCCTTAAAGACTATATTCGTTATGAAATAAATGCCCATGTACTATCTATATCATGAATTTATTGAATTTAACAAATAATGGAGTCCTTTATCTTAAATTTCATTTCTTATTGATATTAATTGTTGAATTCAAAATTCGATATTGCCTCCCACCATTTGTCATTAGCAAGGCTCCTCTGTTGATCCGAAACACACTTTTTGACACATTGATCACGAAATTAACACATGAGGCTAAACAACCTAGTATATTAATAGAATCAAACAAGTATAAAGAGCATTAAAACACTAAATCTATTTAAATCCATCAACCAAAGGACTTAGTCATCTTGGTTTGCATTTGTTACATAAGTGAACTGGTTTAATTCATAAATCATTAGACATTCCAATCACCTCATGTGAATTAGGCTCCTATTATTGTTACCAGCACTATTTTTCATGCAATAACCTTGAAATTAAATTTTGCCTCCACGTTAATAAGTATATTCTTTTTGAAAAAAATGTCCATGGACCATCTATATCATGAATTCATTCAATTTAACAAACAATGGATTCCTTGATCTTAAATTTCATTTCTTATTGATATTAATTGTTGAATTCAAAATTCGATATTGCCTCCCATCATTTGTCATTAGCAAGGCTCCTCTTTTGATCCCAAACACACTTTTTGACACATTCATCAGGAAATTAACAGACGTGGCTAACCAACCTAATATATTAATAGAATCAAACAAGTATAAAAAGCATTAAAACACTAAATCTATTTAAATCCATCAACCAAAGGAGTCAGTCGTCATGGTTTGCATTTCTGACATATGTGAAGTAGTTTAATTCCTAAATCATGAGACATTCTAATCACCTCATGTGAATTAGGCTCCTCTAATTGTTACCAGGACTATTTGTCATGCAATAACCTTGAAATTAAATTTTGTTTCATCCTTAATGACTATATTCGTTATGAAATAAATGCCCATAGACCATCTATATCATGAATTTATTCAATTCAACAAATAATGGAGTCCTTGATCTTGAATTTCATTTCTTATTGATATTAATTGTTGAATTCAAATTTCGATATTGCCTCCCATCATTTGTCATTAGCAAGTCTCCTCTTTTGATCCTAAACACACTTTTTGACACATTGATCATGAAATGCACACATGTGGCTAAACAACCTAGTATATTAATAGAATCAAAGAAGCATAAAGAGCATTAAAACGCTAAATCTATTTAAATCCATCAGCCGAAGGAGTCAGTCATCATGGTTTGCATTTCTTACATAAGTGGACTGGTTTAATTCATAAATCATTAGACATTCTAATCACCTCATGTGAATTAGGCCTCTCTTATTGTCACCAGGACTATTTTTCATGCGATAACCTTAAAATTAAATTTTGCCTCAACCTTAATAAGTATATTTTATATGAAAAAAATGCCCATGGACCATCTATATCATGAATTCATGCAATTTAACAAACAATGGATTCCTTGATCTTAAATTTCTTTTCTTATTGATATTAATTGTTCAATTCAAAATTAGATATTGCGTCCAATCATTCATCATTAGCAAGGCTCCTCTTTTGACCCCAAACACATTTTTTGACACATTGATCATGAAATTAAGACATGTGTCTAAGCAACCTAGTATATTAATAGAATCAAACAAGTATAAAGAGACTGAACACACTAAATCTATTTAAATCCATCAACTAAAGGAGTCAGTCATCATGGTTTGCATTTCATACATATGTGAACTAGTTTAATTCCTAAATCATGAGACATTCTAATCACCTCATGTGAATTAGGCTCCACTTATTGTTACGAAGACCATTTGTCATGCAATAACCTTGAAATTAAAATTTGCTTCAACCTTAATGACTATATTCGTTATGAAATAAATTCCCATGGACCATCTATATCATGAATTTATTCAATTTAACAAAGAATGGAGTCCTTGATCTTAAATTTCATTTCTTATTGATATTAATTGTTGAATTCAAAATTCGATATTGCCTCCCACCATTTGTCATTAGCAAGGCTCCTCTGTTGATCCCAAACACACTTTTTGACACATTGATCATGAAATTAACACATGTGGCTAAACAACCTAGTAGATTAATAGAATCAAACAAGTATAAAGAGCATTAAAACACTAAATCTATTTAAATCCATCAACCAAAGGAGTCAGTCATCTTGGTTTGCATTTCTTACATAAGTGAACTGGTTTAATTCATAAATCTTTAGACATTCTAATCACCTCATGTGAATTAGGCTCCTCTTATTGTTACCAGCACTATTTTTCATGCAATGACCTTGAAATTAAATTTTGCGTCCACGTTAATAAGTATATTCTTTCTGAAAAAAATGTCCATGGACCATCTATATCATGAATTCATTCAATTTAACAAACAATGGATTCCTTGATCTTAAATTTCATTTCTTATTGATATTAATTGTTGAATTCAAAATTCGATATTGCCTCCAATCATTTGTCATTAGCAAGGCTCCTCTTTTGATCCCAAACACACTTTTCGACACATTCATCATGAAATTAACCGACGTGGCTAATCAACCTAGTATATTAATAGAATCAAACAAGTATAAAAAGCATTAAAACACTAAATCTATTTAAATCCATCAACCAAAGGATTCAATCGTCATGGTTTGCATTTCTGACATATGTGAACTACTTTAATTCCTAAATCATGAGACATTCTAATCACCTCATGTGAATTAGGCTCCTCTAATTGTTACCAGGACTATTTGTCATGCAATAACCTTGAAATTAAATTTTGTTTCATCCTTAATGACTATATTCGTTATGAAATAAATGCCCATAGACCATCTATATCATGAATTTATTCAATTTAACAAATAATGGAGTCCTTGATCTTGAATTTCATTTCTTATTGATATTAATTGTTGAATTCAAAATTCGATATTGCCTCCCATCATTTGTCATTAGCAAGGCTCCTCTTTTGATCCTAAACACACTTTTTGACACATTGATCACGAAATTAACACATGTGGCTAAACAACCTAGTATATTAATAGAATCAAAGAAGCATAAAGAGCATTAAAACGCTAAATCTATTTAAATCCATCAGCCAAAGGAGTCAGTCATCTTGGTTTGCATTTCTTACATAAGTGGACTGGTTTAATTCATAAATCATTAGACATTCTAATCACCTCATGTGAATTAGGCCTCTCTTATTGTCACCAGGACTATTTTTCATGCAATAACCTTAAAATTAAATTTTGCCTCAACCTTAATAAGTATATTTTTTATGAAAAAAATGCCCATGGACCATCTATATCATGAATTCATGCAATGTAACAAACAATGGATTCCTTGATCTTAAATTTCATTTCTTATTGATATTAATTGTTGAATTCAAAATTAGATATTGTGTCCCATCATTCATCATTAGCAAGGCTCCTCTTTTGACCCCAAACACACTTTTTGACACATTGATCATGAAACTAAGACATGTGTCTAAACAACCTAGTATATTAATAGAAATCAAACAAGTATAAAGAGACTTAACAAACTAAATCTATTTAAAATCCATCAACCAAAGGAGTCAGTCATCATGGTTTGCATTTCATACATATGTGAACTAGTTTAATTCCTAAATCATGAGACATTCTAATCACCTCATGTGAATTAGGCTCCTCTTATTGTTACCCGGGGACTATTTGTCATGCAATAACCTTGAAATTAAATTTTGCTTCATCCTTAATGACTATATTCGTTATGAAATAAATGCCCCATGGTACTATCTATATCATGAATTTATTCAAATTTAAACAAATAATGGAGTCCTTTATCTTAAATTTCATTTCTTATTGATATTAATTGTTGAATTCAAAATTCGATATTGCCTCCCACCATTTGTCATTAGCAAGGCTCCTCTATTGATCCCCAAACACACTTTTTTGACACATTGATCACGAAATTAACACATGAGGCTAAACAACCTAGTATATTAATAGAATCAAACAAGTATAAAGAGCATTAAAACACTAAATCTATTTAAATCCATCAACCAAAGGAGTCAGTCATCTTGGTTTGTATTTCTTACATAAGTGAACTGGTTTAATTCATAAAATCATTAGACATTTCTAATCACCTCATGTGAATTAGGCTCCTCTTATTGTTACCAGCACTATTTTTTCATGCAATAACCTTGAAATTAAATTTTGCCTCCACCTTAATAAGTATATTCTTTATGAAAAAAATGTCCATGGGACCATCTATATCATGAATTCATTCAATTTAAAAAACAATGGATTCCTTGATCTTAAATTTCATTTCTTATTGATATTAATTGTTGAATTCAAAATTTTGATATTGCCTCCCATCATTTGTCATTAGCAAGGCTCCTCTTTTGATCCCAAACACACTTTTTGACACATTCATCATCACGAAATTAACATGTGGCTAAACAACCTAGTATATTAATAGAATCAAACAAGTATAAAAAGCATTAACAAAACACTAAATCTATTTAAATCCATCAACCAAAGGAGTCAGTCATCATGGTTTGCATTTCTGACATATGTGAACTAGTTTAATTCCTAAATCATGAGACATTCTAATCACCTCATGTGAATTAGGCTCCCTCTTATTGTTACCAGGACTATTTGTCATGCAATAACCTTGAAATTAAAATTTTGCTTCAACCTTAATGACTATATTCGGTATGAAATAAATGCCCATGGACCATCTATATAATGAATTTATTCAATTTAACAAATAATGGAGTCCTTGATCTTAAATTTTCATTTCTTATTGATATTAATTGTTGAATTCAAAATTCGATATTGCCTCCCATCATTTGTCATTAGCAAGGCTCCTCTTTTGATCCCAAAACACACTTTTTCGACACATTGATCACGAAATTTAACAGATGTGGCTAAACAACCTAGTATATTAATAGAATCAAACAAGTATAAAGAGCATTAAAACACTAAATCTATTTAAATCCATCAACCAAAGGAGTCAGTCATCATGGTTTGCATTTCTTACATATGTGAACTGGTTTAATTCCTAAAATCATGAGACATTCTAATCACCTCATGTGAATTAGGCTCCTCTTATTGTTACCAGGACTATTTTTCATGCAATTAACCTTGAAATTAAATTTTGCCACCTTAAATGAGTATATTCTTTATGAAATAAAATGCCCATGGACCATCTATATCATGAATTCATATTCAATTTAACAAATAATGGAGTCCTTTGATCTTAAATTTCATTTCTTATTGATATTAATTGTTGAATTCAAAATTAGATATTGCCTCCCATCATTTGTCATTAGCAAGGCTCCTCTTTTGATCCCAAACACACTTCTTTTTGACACATTGATCATGAAATTAACACATGTGGCTAAACAACCTAGTATATTAAATAGAATCAAACAAGTATAAAGAGCATTAAAACACTAAATCTATTTAAATCCATCAACCAAAGGAGTCAGTCATCATGGTTTGCATTTCATTACATATGTGAACTAGTTTAATTCCTAAATCATGAGACATTCTAATCACCTCATGTGAATTAGGCTCCTCTTATTGTTTACCAGGGACTATTTTTCATGCAATAACCTTGAAATTAAAATTTTGCTTCAACCTTAATGACTATATTCGTTTATGAAAAAAAATGCCCCATGTACCATCTATATCATGAATTTATTCAATTTAAACAAACAATGGAGTCCTTGATCTTAAATTTCATTTCTTATTGATATTAATTGTTGAATTCAAAATTAGATATTGCCTCCCATCATTTGTCATTAGCAAGGCTCCCTCTTTTGAACCCCAAACACACTTTTTGACACATTGATCATGAAATTAACACATGTGGCTAAACAACCTAGTATATTAATAGAATCAAACAAGTATATAAAGAGCATTAAAACACTAAAATCTATTTAAATCCATCAACCAAAGAGACTCAGTCATCATTGGTTTGCATTTCTTACATATGTGAACTGGTTTAAATTCATAAATCATTAGACATTCCAATCACCTCATGTGAATTAGGCTCCTCTTATTGTTACCAGGACTATTTTTTCATGCAATAACCTTGAAATTAAATTTTGCCTCCACCTTAATAAGTATATTCTTTTTGAAAAAAAATGTCCCATGGACCATCTATAATCATGAATTCATTCAATTTAACAAACAATGGATTCCTTGATCTTAAATTTCATTTCTTATTGATAATTAATTGTTGAATTACAAAATTCGATATTGCCTCCCATCATTTTGTCATT